>CAOKZL010002947.1:0-142103 GCA_948472985.1 Iguana delicatissima
GACATTTGAAGGAATGTGACACACAGAACTAGAAGGACCAGAGATCTTTCTGTTAATTTGGAGCTATCTATAACTTCTGTTAACTTGGAGCTACAGAACTGAATCAAAGCTTTCTCTCTTATCAGTGAGGATGAGGGATAGGAAAAACCACAACAGTGTCATTCCTCGTAAGAATGTGCCAGGAACCTTGGAAGACTCAGCATGTGGATTGGGCCCTGCCAGTCTCCAGAGGAGATGTGGGGTGGCAGTAGGGGACTCCTTTGCTTAGGGGAACAGAAACTGGTTGTAGGCCTGACAGGATTTCTCATGAGATGTGTTGTCTCCCTGGAGCAAAGATCTGTGATGTAACATGGATGATCAATGGTTAATGAATGATGATGGTGATGAGAACAATAACAACAACAAAAAATTCTTATCTAATTCTCCCTATGGATTGAGGCAGGGAAAAATAACAGATTAATACACAACAGACTGGACACATACAGCCTGTGCTGCTGTTCTCATAAATCCTACACTTCTGTCCTGTTTTTTTTCTCAGTGACAAAGCAAACCAAACCAAAGAAGGTTGGGAAAGCTGCTGAAGAAGCAGCACCGGCAGAGATCCCAGAGGGTATGAGAGATTTATATCCATGAACCTGTCAGGGCTGAACCATGAGCAGAAGTCTGCAGAGTGGGTCGGCAACTAGGAACTGGAAATTGGGAGCTGGGCCCAGAGAACAGTCCGGGTAAGGGGACAGACCAGATTGTAGGACTCAGTAACAAGCTAGGAGACAGGACTAAGAACAAAGCACACAAATTGCAAAATACTCTACAGCTTAAGGAGACTTTGTTGCTCAGGCAAGGCTGAGCTAAGATAAGAGGTCCCTTGTCATTTTTTCTGGGACCTCCTCAGTTATGGCCAGACTGGTTGATAGAGCAGCCCAAATCTGGAAAACATTGACCATTTCCGCACGGGGTAATAAAAACGGTGCAGTGCATCCTCCACGGAGGACATCTGCACCTTGGAGCGGACTGGGTCTGGATTACTTACTGTAGATCCGCACCTCAGTCCGCTCTGGAACGACCCCAAGTGGTCCTCCAGTGGGCTTTTGAAAGACCTGATTTTTCTGGTCTTTCGAAAGCCTGGAGCGCGCCACTGCCTGCCTGCTTTCCGGTGCAGATTCACAGACTCGCACCAATGTGAACCTGTGATCTGCAGAGGGCGGGCTTTAGGCTGGCGAGCTTCAGCGGTTGGTCGGGACCCACGACCAACCGGAAGCTGCCATTCTGGACACTGGAGCAGTGTGGATCTATGAGCACGCACTGCTCTGGAGCCCCGTGCGGAAATGGCCTTTGTCCAGAGAGTCTGCGCTAACATGGCTGACCATATGGGGGCAGTAGTGTGTGGTCACTGACCCTTCATCAACCCAGCATGAAGGTGGGATGTACAGCAGTTTCTGGAGCCTTACTTGTTCAGGAACAGCTGGAAATTATTACTTTTATTAGTACTATGAACTTTCTTTATATTCACATCCTGTCTTTCCCCCAGAACCATGATTAAAAATAAACAGAATAATTGAAGCAGATACCATTTAGTTAAAGCATACAAAAGAGCATGAATAGAGAACTGTTATGGATGAGCAAATATAAGTTATGGATGAGTAAATATAAGTAACTATTGCCTATTCAAGATTGCTGCTTTGTCAGGATTGTAACACTAAGGCCACAATCATAACTCTCCTTGAAAGCTACTTTTTCAGGTATCAGCTGCATGGTCAATTCTTCTGGCAATAGGAACATGGTTGAGTGATAATTCCATCAGGTTTGGGCAGGTCAACCCATGGGAAGTTACTCAGCTAAATATACTTACTTAAGTGGCTGACAGCAGAATCTCATATCACCTTATACCTAATGCAACTATATGTATTCTTAGCTAAGTAGCAGAGGCACTAAGAAACCTTGTGAATGAGTTGCTAAGATGCATTACAGGCCATTAACAAGGGTATCCAATGGACTTTGGTACCCAATGGGCATTGGTCCAGTTGTGCTTGAATCCCATTGTGGATCGGTTACCATACCATATGCCCCCCTCCTCTGTGGGATGTGTTATTTTCCAGATTGGACATATTTTATGGCTGAAACACATGTTTGAAAGTGCACTGACTGTAAGCATATGCCAGGTCAAGATGACCTCGGAAATCATCAGGTCATAAGTTCAGAGAGGAGTAGGTAGGAAAGCCTGATCCTGATGGGCCTGGGATAATCCTTTCAAAAGCTGTAAATTGTGAGCACTCTGAAAAACAACAGAAAATGAAACTGCCCAAGTGAAGCAGTCAAGCACCCCTGCTGTAAGCATACCCTACAGTGTCTTTCCCTATTCACTTCACATGACCAAAGCATTAAGAGATTGCGAGGACCGCCATCAATGGTTTGTCACCCAAAGTTAAGACAATTAGCACATTCTGGCCTCCTTTGTTAGTTTTGTGGGAAAGCCATTACTGCTTTGTCCATGCAGGAAGTGGGGTAAAAAAGCCCAGCTCCAGACCCAGTAATTTGTAGCGCTTTGGATGTTGTTTGTGGCACCCAGATCTCTGTTCCTTCATGCAACCCTCAGATGCTCTGCCTGAGCCATTCTGCTTTGACCTTCTGCTTCAGGACAAATAACAATCACCCTTTCCACCCAATCTCTCTCTCTATCCAGCCTTTCTTCCCTCACTTTCTGATAGTGTTGTTTGGTTCTTGAGAGTGTCTGATTTACTGTATGCTTGTTAATTCTAAATAAAATACTCTAATTTTGAACTGGAGTTCTTTCTACAGTTTGTATGAGTAAACACAGGTGAACAGATGCTACCGTTATCCTCCTCTCGCAGGCCTCCTTTGAGCTATAATTCCCCAAAATTCTAAGGAGATGCTGGCATTGCGGGTGGACCTCAAGGTCCCCTGCTTCTTCAGGTAGCAGATCAGTCTTGTACTGTGTTGGTCACTTTGTCAAATCTGCAATGTAGTAATGTAGCAGCAGCCATCTCCTGAATGTGAACATCAAAAAACTAGCCAATTCTAATTTACATATACATAAGCCCATTTATGAAGAGGTAACTTCCATACAGGCTTCTGGTCTATAGTTGTAAGGGGATTTTTTTTTTAAAAAAAAAAAAATGATATAGGAGTTGTTACATGTGTTACATGGCTTTACTGTGACAAAGATCCATGGGTGGCAGGTTCTGGACCCAATTTTCCTGGAGATAGGGATGCCGTAGAGGCACTGCTCCAAGATCCAGCTCATCTGCAGCCCCATCTGTCCCCTGGTCTGTAGCTGGGGAGTGGTAGAAAGATACACCAAGGAGCAACAGAAAAGAAATAGGGACCATATGCTGATCTGCAATTGGAATTAGTTGTTCTTGTGTAGGAAAGGTGGCACACCTTCCACAGAGAGTTGGAACAATAAATATGTAATGTTGTTGCTCAGTTGCAGTGACAAAAGGCAAAAAGGCTGAGAAAACTGAGACGCCCAAAGACGAAGATGTGGAACTAGCAGCGAAGACTGTGGAAGATGATGCAAAAGGTGACTGTCCTATGGACTATAGTGTGCAAAGGGATCTTGTAGCACCTTTGAGACTAAGGCCATTTCCACACTAGACTGTTATAGTGCTATTATTCCACTTCAATATCCTATGGAATCCTGGGGTTTGCAGGTTAGGGAGGGGCCTGATGTCCCTGTCCAAGAGCAAATAGAAACCAGGACCCAAATGCAGAGCAGAAATAGATGGCATACGACTATTGATGTAGTCTCATTGCTTGAGCAAAGTTCAGCTGGAAAGGAAAAGTTCAGCTAGGATCCTTCTAGATAGGGTTGCCAGGGCAAAAACTAGAGAAGACTCCTGTACCTGTAATGGTTGTGTAGAATAGAGAATTTCAGCAGGTGTTGCTTGTCCTCTGGCTGTGTCACAAGCAGGGGTGTATCTAGGGTGGGACAACTGTGGTGTGTGCCCTGGGCACCTATGTCAGGGGGGCACAGAAAAGCCACCCCCACACCTTCTGCCTGGGCCTGGCCTGCCACCACCCACTGGCCTGGTGCAGGGGAAGGCGACAGCAGCAGCAGCAGCCCCACCACCACTACTCCCACCCCTGCCTGCCGCTGGCCCCCACCCCCAGCAGGGTCCTCCTTCTGCCTGGGATGGCAGTGGCAGGAGAAGCAGCACCTAGGAGCACAACTTCCATGCTTGGTTTAGGTGCTGTTGACCCTAGATATGCCACTGGTCAAATGACACTGTCCAGTTTTCACTCTGGGAACCCTACAGAAGAGATATGGGCCACTATGAGAGGTTAGGTGGCAATATGTGCCCCAGGGGACCTTGGGAGGGGGCACACCTCACTTCTCTTCCCCATCCACAAAAAGTTTTTAAAAATCTGCACCTATATCCAACATGTTTTGGGACTCCTAGGCCATTTATTTTTTTTCCCAACAAAAAGTCACTGGAAGATTAAATTCCATGTAACATCCTGTTGGTAAAAAACAGACTTTTAATAGGTCCTTTAATAGCCCCGGGGGCACAAAACATGGCAAAGTTGCCCCATATGCTCCATAGCAGTAATTGGGGTTGTTTGAGTACAAAAATTCTGATATTATTGGTGAGGGACCTAGAAGCCACAGGTCAGCCTTGGGGGCTGCAGGTTCCGGCCTTGGACCTAGGTAATGGCCAGACTCAGGAACCACCCCAGATCCCGAAGTTCTTCTCTGGGAGGATGCAGTTACCTCGCTCACCACGTGGGGGCAGTCTTGACAGAGTTTTTAAAAACTGTATTAAATAATCTAAAAAGTACCAGATCCCATCTGATCTTGGAAATTAAGTAGTGTCAGCCCTGGTCGGTACTTAGGTAGGAGGCCACCAGCTAATAGCTGGTGATGTATTTTAGAGGAAGGAACTGGCAAAACCACCTCTGACTCTTCCTTGCCTAAGAAAACCCTGTGAAACTTATGGGGTCACCATGAGTCCACAGGCAACTTGAAGGCACATGCAATCTAGAGTAATTCATAAGAAGGAAAGTTGAAAGAGAAATGATCAATTAGAACCATTCAAGACGGAGACATAAAAATCTGACACTATCATTCTTGCTGCATTTCTCAGTATCCCATCTGCTTTCTTGTCTCATCCCAGTTATTGATTGAGTTGTGAGGACTTTTCTTTTCTGCACAGAAATCTGAACTATATAAGATACTCTTGCTGAAAGAGAGAGAAGACAAAACAATTAAACATACAATGATCAAATGGGCTCAAAATTTTGGCCGCCCAACACAATTGGAACACTGGGAATACAGTTGGAAGTTGAACCAAAAATTTATTACTGTTCAAAATTTAAATTACTTCAAGATCTTTCATAGATGGTACATGACTCCGAGCAAGTTGCAAAAAAATTTACAGCTTAGGTACGGGAAAGTGCTGGAAATGTCAAGTAGAGACAGGCACAATGTTATCATTTATGGTGGACCTGCAAAAAGGCTAAAGACTACTGGAATGATATGCATAAAACAAGAAGAGAAATTCTGCAAACTGAATTTGACAAAAACCCAGAAATTTATTTATTAAACATGCTTCATATAATTGATAAAAAAAATAAGGAAAAACTATTGGAGGTTTATGCTTTATATGGCAACTGTGGCAAGAATTGAATATGCTAAACTTTGGAAAAAAGAAGGGATCCCTAAGATAGAGTAATGGGTCTGAAGGCTGTCAGAAATAAAAACAGCAGACATTCTGTCGCAAAGACTTAAAGGTCTGACAGACGAAGAATAGATAAGGACTGGGCTCCCCTGAGTCAGTTTCTTCAAAAACAGAGAACATAAAACAAATTGACAAAAGTACCTGCTGAGTTGGAGGAGGAATGGTTATGTCCTAACAAAAGTGAAGTAACAAACACGCAATTAAAAAATGCAAAGAAAGAGGTATTATTAACTACAGGACTTAGTAAAATAGAAAATAGTTTGAGTTATATTAAATTTGATACATAAGACATTAATGAGTATATATTTATGGACTTGATAGATATGATTACTCAGGAGCAAACATTTACAAGGTTTTCTTTTTATAGAGTAACATATTTAGGACATACGTATCAATAATAACGTACTTTGGTAAGGACAGGACAAAGATCTTAAGACATTAAATGAGCTATAATATACTGTAAAAAAATCTGTACATGTTTTGTGCACATTTGTCTCCCTAAACTGAATGCATTTTTGTATTCATTTTTCAAATGGGTGCATTTCTGTATACCTTTTCTAGCAATAAGTGTATATACATGTTCTTTTAATGCATAAGTTCTTAACTGAACATCTTGCTCAAATGGATTTGGTTTTATGCCACAGTGCACAAGAAGGCTTATAAATTTACAGATTTCTGGGGCTATTGTGTTACCAGTTTTGGGTGGTGTGACAAAAAAGGCCTGCCCAGGAAAAAAAAAAACCTGCATCATTTGTTATTATTTTCATTTATTTTTATAGCACCATCTGTGTATGTCACACAAGTAAGACAACCAAAAACAATGCTTCTTGTCAAAAAATCTAAAATATATGTATATATACACAAACACAAAGCGAAGGAAAGAATAACACTCTACCATACAATGGCAAAACAAATTACCCAGCTAAAATACAAAAAAATACAATATAATATAAAGCAAGTGGACAAGTACATGTAATCAAACTATACAAAATTATAAAAGTGTATTAAACTAAAACTCCAAAAGCTTTTGAAAACAGGTAGGTCTTTAATGGAGATTTTAAAAAATGAGGAAAGGAGCAGTCTGCAAATGTTCAGGAAAGCAGTCCCAAGAGCATGGAATAGCAAGTGAGAAACGGCAAAGCTGAGCCAAGGAAGAGGAATCCTTGGTTGAGAAACCTGGGCCATTTCCACACTAGGCTGTTATAGTGCTATTATTCCACTTTCAACCTCCTATCGTTGGGTAGCCCTCCATATTTTAGTTATGGGACATGTAGTAGGAGTTAAGTAGCAGCTTGCTTGTAACAAGGTATGAGAACCAGAGACCGTTGGATAAACAAAGCTAGGGATGTAGAGTGATAAGTGCTGCCAGGCTAAAACAGAACTTCAAGGTCTCTTGCAGGCGGGATGAGAAACTCTTTGCCTTTCACGTTTTGAATTTTGTTAATTGCCTCCAGTTCGCTCACTGAAGTCCCGTACTATGTATCACGCTCCTAATAGTGTTTATGCACTGTTATATTTGTGTGTGTGAATTCAGTTCCTGATACCTATGGAATCCTGGGCGCCTCAAAGGCCCCTCCCTAAACTGCAAACCCAGGATTCCATAGGAGGTTGAAAGTGGAATAATAGCACTATAACAGTCAAGTGTGGAAATAGCCCTAGAGTTCCAAGAATTCAGATCTTGAACAGGCTGGTAAAAAGGAATAAGGGCTGAAAGACAGTGGGGTACTAGGTTGTGCAATGCTTTGAACATTAAAACAAGAAGCTTTGAAGAGATATCAAACGTGGGGTCGCACCATCTTTAGAGCAGCCTAGCCTCTCTTGGTTCTTGCTTCTTCATCTCAGCAAGGTTGCTACTGAGTATGAACATTTCAACTGCTGGAATGATGCTGGGATGATTGGTACTCATAACTAAAGCAGGACTTGTTTCCACTTTTCCTTCTAGAAAAAAAGGAGGAGGAGGAGGTGGAACAGGAGGCAGAGGGTTCTTCTGGAACTAGATTGTCTCTCGGTGTGTTGTGCTTCCTCATGCTCTGCAGCTCAGCTGGATTGTTTGCAGTATGTAAGTTCACTTCTTCCAGAAAGAGAGTCCCCTAAGAGTTTTCCTGGTTGGGTTCAGTTCAGTATGAGGGGACCTTTCCAAAGCAGCAGGTAATGGTCCAGTCTGCTTCCCCTGGAGACAGGTGGTAGAGTGAAGGGTACAATTACCCCTCACCCCCTGGGCTTGCCAGGCTGAACATGGGACAGGGCTCTTATTGCTTTAGTATTAAGCAGACCCCCAAAGAGAACACTTGTCATAAAGTTCTGTCGGCATGGACTATAGCACCTCTTCTCCTTCATCCCCCCAACCCGTCTTTTAGCTAATGCAGCCTCCCATGGCTGTATACTGACTAGAAGAAAATGGTGTGTTTGTGTGTGTGGTAGCAATAGAGAGATGCCTGGCTACGTTCCTGTAGCTGGACACAGCCATGAGATCATCCTCCAGGACTCGGGGATTGGAGGACTCCTAGGTGGTCACGAGGATGCCTGTGGCTGCACATCTAGTTACAAGAATGGAGCTTATTCAGGGGTGCCCATGTTGGCCTGCATGTAGCCCAAGGACTGCCCACCATGTCATACGGCCAAGGTAATGGCCAACTTCAGATGCTAGGCCAGGTCCAGAAGTCCCTTCCATGGGAGGCTTCATATGAAATTCATGGGGTCACCAGGAAGTTGACAGGTGACTTGAAAGCACAAACGCAGACATGCTCATCTGTTTTAACTTTCATTAGTCCTCTTGAGTCTCAGCCTAGGGAAAAGGCAGGAAACAACAACATTATGATGATGATGATCTGTTGATTCACCATTCAATGGCTTAAATCCTATTGTCAGTCCTAACTAGAGTAGAACCATTGAATTAATTAGATTGACCTGTATATTGACTCACTTCTCAGGAACTGAATGAATAGGTCTACTCTCGACGAGAATAACCAACAGGATTCCAGTCACTCTTTGATTCAATGAGTCTAATCTAAGCCAGGATTAACTAACAGGATTCCAGCTACTAATTGACTCAATGGGACTAATCTAAGGCCATTTCTGCCCTATACTGTTATAGTGGCCTTATTCCCCTTTCAACCTCCTGTGGAATTCTGGGTTTTGTAGTTTACTAAGGCCAGAGAGCTCTCAGGCTGAGAATTCTAAATGCCCCTCCCTAAACTACAAACCCCAGGATTCCATAGGAGGTTGAAAGCGGAATGAGAACACTTTAATAGGGTAGGGTGAAAATGGCCTAAGTCAGGATTAACCAACAGGATTCCAGTCACTATTTTATTCAATGAGTCTAATTTAAATCAGAATTAACTTACAAGATTCCAACCACTAATTGATTCAGTGGGTATAATCTAATCTCATCCTATTGTTAGTCCTGACTAGAGTAGAACCACTGAATTAATTAGATTGATCTGTATATTGACTCACCTCTCAACAACTAAATGAATAGGTCTACTCTAGATGGGAATAACCAACAGGATTCCAGCCATTCTTTGATCCAATGGGTCCAATCTAAATTGGGATTGACCAACGGGATTTAGATCTCTCCCTCCCAATCCCAGGGGTGGAGGTGGTGTGTGTGTGTGTAGTAGACTCCATAGTAAGTGTGCATCCTGATCTTTCTTTGCTAAAACATCTTCCCACTGCAGAACAACAGATCTTACAAATAGAAGGTAGTCGGGCTCTTTCCTGAAACTCTCAGGCCCTTTTTGCACGGTCTTTCTCTTGCTCAAGAGCCCCGTGAGCCTCGCGGGAGTGGGAGCGTCGCTTTGCACGACGCACTCCCACTCACGCGGTGCTCACGAGGCTCAAGCGGTGCGAGCACGTATTTTTTTATTTTCGGCTTGAAGCCGAAAATAAACCGCGCTTGCGCAGTGCTCGCAGCGGCGTCCTGCACTTGCCTGAAGTGTGGTGCACCATCGCAGATGAGCCGGTCGCGCTTCCTCCCCCAGCGCCAACTACAGCTCCCAGGGTGCGCTGCGGAAGCTGGGGGCGTGGCTGAAGCACGCCAGTCGCGCAAGAAGAAGCCAGCTGCGGTAAGGAGGAGTGAGGGGAGTGGCGGCGTTTCGGGAGAGGGTTCTTGCGCGAGCCGCCCTCCCCCATCGTGCAATCACCGGTGCTGCAAAAAGGGTCTAAGATACTGTGCCCTATAGCACTGCTTCTCCTGTTTGGCCATTTCCGCACTAGCCTGTTATAGCACTATGATTCCACTTTGAACATCCTATAGAATCCTGAGGTTTGCAGTTTCAGGAGGGGCCAGTTGGCTATAACAAGCTAGTGTGGAAACGGCCTCTGAGGGCCAGGAAACTTGGCTTGCACTGGAGGAACGGAGCAGGTGTTGTGTGTAGAGGCCACAGTTTCCTCTGGCAGAAGCATTGGTGTTCCTGACCAGCATTTCCTTTCTACCTTCCTCACTATTAGATTATCTCAAAGTGCAAGAATTAGAAAGGGAAATAATTGGTATAAGGAAGATTCGGGAGTTTATGATTCATCACAATCAGTCCCTTGAAGGAACTAACGGTAAGCGGTGAACCTGGGGGATACTCAGACATGCCCTTCTCTCCCCTTCAGTCCAGAATCTCCCACCCTTTTGCTCCTGGAACATGCACTGGTATCCTAGAACTGCTACCTGGTTGCATCTGCATGGCTAAGTAACATTTCCTGGCCCAACCTCCCCAGCCCACCTTAAGAGCCAGCCACAAGATCAGGTGAATGAAGCCTGTTCAGCTTCTGATCAGGACCCAAGGAAGATGACCTTCTCAGCCCTTTCTGCCAGTCAATGAGATTATGGCCATTTCTGTACGATGGCACTCCTCTGCGTTGTTGCACTGCAATCCCAGTCCAGAAGGGAGTGCATCAGCAACACTATGCTCTGCACATCACTGGCTCCCTGCAGAAGGGAGAACAATGGTGCCGCCTCTTCCTTCTGAAGTGAAGCCGGGTACTTTCTATTGCTGCACTATAGAAGGAAGTGTCACCATTGAGCTTCTGCAGCTTCCACACGGCTGGGAACGATGGGAACACAGTGTGATCGCAGGTGTAAATTTTTTCTGTTTTGCGAAAACTGTGCAAGCGCAATGCTTGGGGATGGGATGACAATGGGCCAGTGACAACGTTGTGTGGAAGCACAATCTGCTGACCACTGCCATCCTGTCCCAAAAGTGGCTTAGCCCCAGTCACGTAGGGATGGGGGGCTATTTGTCCTGGGTAGCAATGTTTTTGGGGCGTCCCGGCCCATAGCCATGCCCCCGCTCACAGTGTCCCCACCCCTTGTGCTGTAGCTCCCCCCTCATCTCCCCACACTCCAGGCTCCACGACTGCTTAGCCCCATTGTGCAGAAATGGCCTATGACAAAGACTCATGACAGAAGTCCTGCCTCTGATTGATACATCTTTGCTCACTGGTGGGGGTCGATGGAAACATTATCCCCCTTTGTCTCAATTGGAAGCTGAATGGACCTCCTCTGTCCAATCTGGCGACTGCCTCTCAAGGTGGGCTGGGGTGAGAGTTATGCAGGTTTACAGTAAGACTACATACTCATTGTGAATGCAGATCAGTTATGGGTCCATAACTCTAGGCCCATTTCCACACTGTAGTTATAGTGCTATTATTCCACTTCTGACATCCTATGGAATCCTGGGGTTTGCAGTTTAGGGCGAGGCCTCAAAGGTCATCCTTAAAGGCCCCTCCCTAAACTGCAAACCCCAGGATTCTATAGGATGGTGAAAGTGGAAGAATAGCGCTGTAACAGTCTAGTGTGGAAATGGCACTGGACACTACACTCCTGTAGAATCCCCCTGGCTCTTTTAGCTGCTGCTTTATGTCTGTGTCCTGGGTTTTCCTCTCCAGTTCATGCTGGCTTTGGCTGAGTGTTGGGGATGGCTAGCTGAGATCCAGATCCCATTACAGGTGTATAGACTCAGTTAAGGAAGCCACAGCCATGCTGAGTTTGCAAGATCTGAGCCGACCTGTTGAAAACATGGAGACTTGGGGGGTCTCCCTTTCCCTCCTCATAAGTCAAAGTGGTAGCAGTTAACAAAAAACAATTCCTGAGACACCTCTGACTTAAATTTTTACAAACTTTAGATTTAGTAATACTCAGCAAAGCCAAGGAATTAGCAGATGAAGTGGTGGACAGCAACATGAAATCTGTTAACCTGGATGCTTCTGTTGGTAAGTTCCTCTCAAGCTGTAATGCAGAAGAATTTGAGTGCAGAAAGAACCGATCCAAAATCATACCACTTCCAAACAGTTTCTCAGTTCTTTAAAAGAAAAAAACTGTGCGAATCTTGATTGTGTTTGTTCTGTGCCTTTAAGGTTTTTTCTGGCTTATGATGACCTTAAGGCAAACCTATCATGGGGCTTTCTTGGCAAGATTTGTTGAGCGAGGCTAAGAGAGTGTCATCCTGTGGGTTTTCATGACAGAGGGGGATTTGAAACCTGCTCTCTAGAGTTGTAGTCAAACCACTACATCCTGCTGCTCTCTATGAAAACAGTCTTCTACATTTTTCCTGGCAAGGTTTATCCGCAGGGGATTTACTATTGCCCCCTTCTGAGGTTGAGAGAGTGTTCCTTGCCCAAGGATGCTCAACGGATTTCCATGGGCTATGCCTTTCATTTAAATAATCTTCTGGGTCTCCAATGGCATCGTGATCGGCGGGACAGTGACAAAGCTCTCACTGTCCTTACCATCTCAAGCGGGAAGCCGAAGGAAAATACTTGGCAAGAGCCCCCTTGGTAAAGGTGAGTTCTGAGGGACTCGATGGGGACCCCGATCTCTTTTAGATGAGAGGAAGATCGTCTCATAAGTCTGAAAGAGGGGGTTGAAGAGTATCCTGTCCGCTTGGGTATTTGCTGGTAACACAGCCTAGCGATGCCGGAGATTTTAAATAATTAAAGTTTCTTGATATATACCATAAATTTGAAGAGTGGGGACATTGCCTTAATCTTAAAACTATGTCTCAGAGATTGAAAGATCAAGCCGAACATTAGATAATAAATCAGTGGAGATTTTGTGGAGGAGAGAGTGAAGAAAGAAGCTGAGAGAGGAAGAGGGGAAAAGGAGAAAACGAACGGATATAAAAGAAATAATACAGTAAATAAAAGAAATAGTATTGGACTGAAGAAATAAATCAGGACAGACGAAAATAGAGGAATACGGGGGGTTGAATGAGGAAGATTGTGAGATTGAAAGACTGAGATTAAGTGAGAAAGTAGCGGAGGTGATCAGAAGTGACTGTGACGGGAAGCGACAGAAATGGCGGCTGTTTAAAGTGTACACTGAAAGTGTGGAGACGCAGCTGGAGTTCGCGGAAACGCTGGAGCTTGCTGTGTAATAAACACTTCAGAAATTAAAAATTCTGTTGGGAATGATTGCTGGAAAGATGTTTAAGTCAAAGAAAAACAGAGGTATAATCGAGAAGTTGTATCGTAGTTAAATTCTGGAGATGAGATCAGACTGAAAGGGATTGAAGGAGGACGGAGTTTGTAATAAACTAGCCAGGCGAGTGGGGAGATGATTAACAAGTACAGAACACAGAGGACGGGAAAAGGGAGAAGTTAGAAAACAGCTGGAGCTCACGAACAGATCGTTTGAGCTCGCTGGAAGAACGGACGAGCGGAGAGGGGAGTGTGGAGAGAAGGGAGAAAGCAACTGGACAAGTCTGAAGGAGACTGAAGCAGGACTGAGTTTGTAAAAAAAAAATCAAGTGAGAAGAGAGACGAATAACAAGTACAGGACATAGAGGACAAACAGGAAAAGGGAGAAGTTAGAGCAGTTGGAATTCACGAATAGATCGTTGGCGCTGGAAGAATGGAGGAGTGGTAAAGACACAGATTGTTGTTAACTTGGTGGAATAAGTAGTCTGTGTAAATAAGGGGTTTTTGTTAACATTGGGCTGCAAAGAAATGGAAATATTGATATAGAATTGGACTTATTGAAAAGTAAACGGATTTAATGAACCAGTTGGGTATAGATAATTGGGTATAGTTCTAAGTTGTTAGATTTGGGTATAATTGGGTATAACCTGTCAAAACTGGTGTAATAAAAAAAAAGGACATAAGGGGAGGGGGTATTGATTGAAAAGGAAGATCTGTATAGCAATTGTAATAATTTTAATTGCAATAACCCAAAGGTAATAGGTCTTCTAACTGTTTAAGTAACATTGTTGTGAGGTTGGGTGAGACAGTTGGTGGGATACTTTGAAGAGGGGGAAAAAGGGAAAAAAGAGGAAAAAGGAAGAAAAAAAAGATCGAGAGAGAGGGTGTGGAAAAATGGCATCTGGTACTAGAAAGGGAACTAGGATACAGTCCCAGACGCAATTACAATTGATAGACCCAACAAGAAGGGCTTCGGTTGAAATAGGAAACCCAATGATGGAAATATTAAATGAAATAAGAAGTTTAAAGTTGGAAATGAGGAAAGAAATGAAAGAAATGCGGGCAGAAATTAAAGCAGACTTACGGAAAGAATTGGATGGTATAGGGAAAAGAATAGATAATATAAGTAAAGACATGAATACAATGAAGAATGATATTCAAGAAATTCAAGATAGGACAAAAAAAATTGAAAAAGAGAAGGATATTTTGAAGGAAAGTCAAAGACAAGAAGACATGAGTATTAGTCAACAAGAACTGAGCTATAGAGATAAGTGCATTAAAATGAGAGGCATTGGGGAAGTTCCAGGAGAACTGTTGGAGGAGAAGGTCATTACATCATTGGCAAATTTCATTGGCATGAGGGAAGATGATCTTGAGCGGGAGGTAGATAGAATTTTCAGGGCTAATTCGAGAATAGCAAGGGAAAGGAATTGGCCAAGGGATGTTATTGTGTGCTTCACAAGAACTAAAATTAAGGAGAGAATACTTCAAGTTAATTATGAAAAGCAGTTAGTGATGGGAGGAAGAAGCATAAAAATTTACAAAGATATTCCATATGAAATATTGAAAAAAAGGCAAGACTATAGACTCTTGACACAACTGTTACAAACATACGGAATTCAGTACAAGTGGGAAAGGCTGGAAGGACTTTCATATACTTTCCAACAAAAAAGATATAAAATTACAAGTGTTAACAGGGTTAGAGAGATGGTTGAAAAATTAAGAGGAGAGTTAGAAAAATCATCAGATCGAGTTGAGAGAAGAGAACGGGAGCAAGGACAAGATAGTCGAGAAAGAACAGGGGAAGTAGGAGAAGAGGAACGGACTACGGGATACGAAGACAAAAAAGATAAGGAAGAGAGAGAGGAGAAGGAGAGTTATTCAGAGCTAGAAATAGAGCAAGAAGAGGAAACGGACTCACAGAAAGCGGAGTTAGAATTGGAAGATTTATACGCAGAAGAAGAAGACATATAAGAGTATAGCAATAGAGGAAGAAGATGTCCATAAAGATTTTTTCATGGAATATTAAAGGTTTGAATTCAAATTATAAAAGAAGACAGGTTTTCCATTATGTAGAAAAGAGTAAGGTGGATGTGGTATGTTTGCAGGAAACAAAGATAAGGGAAAAAGATGTCAAATATTTGAGAAATCCCAAATTAGGTAAATGTTACATTTCAGCGTCTTCTAAGAAGAAAAAGGGTGTAGTGTTATATGTTAATCGAAAATATCCCTCAGAGTTGAGATTTCTGGATGATAAAGGACATTATGTGGGGGTGGAGGTACAATTTCTTGAAAAGAAAATACTATTGATTGGAATTTATGCCCCATTAGAAGAAAAAAGTAAATTTTACGAAAAATTATACCAGGTTATATTGAATTATTCGGCAGAAGCAAATCAGGAGAATTACTTAATGCTGGGGGATGTGAATGGGGTGCTGGATCCCAAGACAGATAGGTCTAGTTCATTAGTGAGTGGAAAAGTTCATGGAAAGCTTAGAATCATAGAATCATAGAAATGTAGAGTTGGAAGAGACCACAAGGGCCATCCAGTCCAACCCCCTGCCATGCAGGAAAACCCTCAAAGCACTCCCGACAAGTGGCCATCCAGCCTCCGCTTAAAAACCTCCAAAGAAGGAGACTCCACCACACTCTGTGGCAGCACATTCCACTGCCGGACAGCCCTGACTGTCAGGAAATTCCTCCTGAGGTTCAGGTGGAATCTCCCCTCCTGCAGCTTGCATCCATTGCTCCTTGTCCTGGTCTCAAGAGCAGGAGAAAACAAGCCCACTCCCTCCTCGACATGACATCCCTTCAAATATTTAAACATGGCTATCATGTCCCCTCTCAACCTTCTCTTCTGCACACTAAACATACCCAGCTCTCTAAGTCTGTCCTCATAGGGCATGGCTTCCAGGCCCCTCACCATTTTGGTCGCCCTCCTCTGGACCTGCTCCAGCTTATCCATATCCTTCTTGAATTGGGGTGCCCAGAACTGGACACAGTATTCAAGATGAGGTCTAACCAATGCAGAATAGAGTGGTACCAATACCTCCCTCGATCTAGACACCATACTCCTATTGATGCAACCAAGAATTGCGTTGGCCTTCTTGGCTGCCGCATCACACTGCTGACTCATGTTCAGCTTGTGGTCTATGAAGACTCCTAGATCCCTTTCACACGTACTGTTAGCCAGCCACGTGTCCCCCATCCTATATTTCTGCATACCATTTTTTCTGCCTAAGTGTAGGACCTTACATTTCTCTCTGTTGAAGTTCATTTTGTTAGCCTTGGCCCAGCTCTCCAATCTGTCCAGGTCCTTTTGAATTTTGATCCTGTCATCAGGCGTATTAGCAACCCCTCCCAATTTGGTGTCATCTGCAAATTTGATCAGCGTGCTCTCTATTCCTTCATCCAAGTCATTAATGAAGATATTGAACAGCACCGGGCCCAGGACAGAACCCTGTGGCACCCCACTAGTCACTTCTCTCCAGGATGAGAATCTGCCATTGGTGACCACCCTTTGGGTACGGTCAGTCAAGTTGTTTCCCATACTCCGTGCATTAGTGTAGAGACACTTAAGTCCCCGTGCCCTTCCTGCAAGTCCCATAGCATTTTTTCCACCCCTCCCACGATTGGATGCTATTCAAAGCTTCCGCAGTCTTTTTTCAGATTAGAAGAATCATTGGGGTTACAGGACGTATGGAGGGGAATTCATAAAGACTCACATGGATATACTTTTTTCTTGGACATTCATAAGTCTATGTCACGTATAGATTTATTTTTGATATCTAAAAATTTACTGTATATGGTCAAGGACATGGAGATTCGCCCTCGGACTTTTTCTGATCATAATCCTATCCAATTGGATTTGAGAATGATGAGGAAAAGTACGAGATGGAGGTTGAATGACACTCTTTTTCAAAATGAGAACTGTTTGGAAAGAATAAAGGAAACAATCAAATATTACTTTAAGGAAAACACGTCAGATGAATTAAAATGGAGTACAGTATGGGACGCTAGTAAGGCGGTGTTAAGAGGGCATTACATTAAATTAAGCTTTGAACTTAAGAAGGCGAGACAGCAAAAATATCAGGAACTATTGGAAAAGATAAAAGTACAGGAAATGAAATTAAGGGAAAATCCATTGGATAGAACAGTGCAAATGGAATTGAAAATATTGCGAGGGCAGGTTATAGATGAAAATCAGCAGGAAATGAGTAAAAACCTGTTGTGGTTGAAACAAAGGCATTTTGAGCAAGCAGATAAGCCGGGACGGTGGCTGGCTTATAAATTAAGAAAGGAGAAGGAAAGGAGATTAATTTTGGAAATAAATAAGGGAAGTAAAATAACGACGAATCAAGAAGAAATAAAGAAAAATTTTTATAATTATTATAAAAATCTTTATAAATTGATGGAAAAAGGAAACATTTCGATAAAATTAGAAGAATATTTGAAGAATCAAAAAATTCCCCAACTTAAGGAAGAGCACAGACAGATGATGAATAGGAAAATTACGATAAAGGAAATAAAGGAGGCGATTCAGAAACTGGATATATCCAAAGCTCCGGGTCCAGATGGGCTAACAGCAACTTACCTTACCAAACTTCAAGAGTATGTAATAGAACCAATGGAAAAGACGTTTAATGACATTATAGAGAATGGTAAACCCAAATCGTGGGGGGAGGCTTATATAACGCTAATCCCAAAAGAAGGAAAGGATTTAAAAGAACCAGGGAACTATCGTCCTATATCGTTGCTTAATATCGATTACAAAATCTTTACTAATATATTGGCTGAGAGGATGAAGATAGTGTTGCAAGAAATTATTCAGAAGGACCAAAATGGCTTTCTCCCAAAATGACAAATTAGAAACAATATAAGAATCGCTTTGAATATCATAGAACATTATGAAAAGAATAATGAAAGGAAATTGGCATTAATTTTCATTGACGCAGAGAAGGCTTTTGACAATCTTTGATGGGATTTTATGATGAGGGTGTTAGAAAAAATGCACATTGGCAGTTCTTTTTTAGAATGGATTAAAGAAATCTATAAGAAACAAACTGCAACATTAATTATTAATGGGGACAAAACGAAGTACTTTAGTATAGAAAAAGGAACAAGGCAGGGATGCCCACTTTCTCCACTTTTGTTTATTACAGTTTTGGAGGTGTTATTAAGTGCGATTAGAAGTGACCCAGATATAAGAGGGTGTAAAATCAATAAGCATATATATAAAGTAAGAACATATGCTGATGACATGATGGTTATTTTGGAAAACCCAGAACAGGGCATGGAAATTTTGATACAGAAAATGGAACAATTCAGAGAAGTGGCAGGGTTAAAGATAAATAGAGATAAAACAATAATTTTAACAAAAAATATGAGAAAGGAGGAAGAAGATAATTTGATTCGGATGACTGGGTTTAAAGTAGAAAAGAAGATTAAATATTTAGGAATTTGGTTGTCAAAAAGAAACAATGAGTTGTACGATAATAATTATAAAAAAACCTGGAAAGACATAAAAACATCGCTAGAAAATTGGAATTCTTTAAGGCTATCTATGCTGGGAAGAATTTCAGCAATAAAAATGAATGTTTTGCCCAGATTAAATTTCTTATTTCAGAACCTGTCGATAATAATTAATGACAAACCTTTTAAGAAATGGCAGAAGGATATATCAAAGTTTGTTTGGGAGAATAAAAGACCTAGGATTAAGTGGAAGCTTTTAACAGAAAAAAAGGAAAGAGGTGGATTTGACTTGCCGGACCTGAAACTATACTATTTTGCTAGTGGGTTAATATGGATTAGAGATTGGATAACATTACAGGACGAAGAGTTGTTAAATTTAGAAGGAGCAGGGAATCAAATGGGCTGGCATGCATACATGTGGTATGGCAAGCAAAAAATTGATAAAGATTTTCAAAACCATTATGTAAGAAGAGCGTTACTGGAAATCTGGCTGAAATTTAGGAAGAACTACTATATGAAAAAACCAAGATGGTTGTCCCCACATGAAGCATTATATGGGAGGTGGAAAGATTCAAAAGATAAGTGGTTACGCTACGAAATCATATTGAAGGAAGAGCAAAATCAGGATCTAAAGTTAAAGTCGAGGGAAGAAATCGAAAAGGAAGGATTTAAATGCCATTGGTTTTTGTATCGACAACTGAGTGAAAGATTTACAATGGATAAAAAGTTGGAAGGAGTGGAATCATTGAGAAAAGAAGATATTTTTGAAAAAATAATTCTTCACTCAGAGAAACAGACGATATCAAAATTATATAATTTGTTGTTGGAAAGAGAATTAGAGACAGAACGAGTAAAAGAGGTTATGGTGAAATGGTCAAAAAACGTTGGGCATGAAATTCAATTTGAATATTGGGAGAGTAGTTGGAAAGACACAAATAAATTTACTGCTGCTCAAAAATTGAAGGAAAATTATCTTAAAATGCTTTATAGGTGGTATTTGGATCCTGTAAAATTGAGTAAGATATATAGAACGAAAGAAAATAAATGTTGGAAATGTGGTAAAGATAATGGAACTTTTCTTCACCTATGGTGGACTTGCAAGAAAGCAAAGATGTATTGGAGAGAAATTCAAGAAAAGATGGAAAAAATATTACAGATTAAGATACCACTGGAGCCAGAATTATTTTTATTGAATATGATGCAGAAAATTGAGAAAGAACAGAAAAGAAAACATTGGAGAGTTATTCTTCACATGGTTACTGCAGCGAGGTTGAACTATGCAAAAAATTGGAAAAGTAAAGATATACCCCGAATGGAAGAATGGTTTGTAAAAGTGAACGAAATGATGGAAATGGATAGATTAACAGGGATAATTCAAGGAAGAATGCAAGGTTTACATAAAGAGAGTTGGAGATTAGTAAAGGAATATATAGAGATAGAACTTAAGGATTTGACAAGACAGGATGGAGGAGATAATGATGATTAGAGAGAGTTGGTGGTAAAAATTCGTTGGGAAAGGGAAAAATAAAATATAAATAAATAAAAAAATAAAAAAATAAATAAAAAGACTGACGATGTTTTAAGAATGAATAAATACAATATAATGGTGGAGGGAAAAATAAGTCTTTAATAAGGTTCTTATTTATAAATATATTTTACAAATAATTATAGAAAGAAATCTAAGGGACAGAGAGAAGAGATCTTAATAAATAACGAGGGAAATGAGATAAGGTAATGTGAAGGAAGTAATGAATGAGGAAGAAAGAGTAATGGGGTAATTTACAAGGTTATTAACGGGAAGAAAGTGTGAGAGATTGTTTGGTAGTGTGAAACAGAATATGGGGGTAGAAAGACATAAGTTGAAGTCTGGTATATATCATGTTGGAATGTAGTTAGTATTTGTAGAAGAATGTACGTAATTGTATGTGTGTATGAGTTGTGATATTTTAAAGTATAATGGAAAATGGAATAAAGAATATTTTTTTAAAAAATAATAATCCACCCAGATGCCTTTGCTCATTTCCATCAACCCTCCTTTTTTAAAATTATTCCTTCTCTCTCTCTTTCTTTCACTCTCACTGGCTTGCTGGAAAGACGAGATTATTCTAAAGCTTGAGAGAGGGTGGAAATTACTTGAAGGGAGCATCTTTTATTTGGGCCAGGCGGAGAAGACCTTTGATGATTCCTTGAAAGAATGTGAAGAGAAAAAGAGTACGTTGACATCTGTGACCACCCCTGGAGTGCAGGTGAGAAAACGTTGGAAGACTTAGGCCATGTTGTCACGGGGCGAGGGAATCGCCCGTGCCGCTACTTACCGCGTCTTATGGCTCCCTGGTCCGGTCCAGGCTGCTCCAGAGCAGTGCGTGCTCATCGCTCCGCACTGCTCCGGCATCGAAAATGGCGGCTCCTGGTTGGTCGAGGGTCTTGACCAACCGCTGAAGCTCGCCAGCCTAACGCCTGCCCCTGGCAGATTGCAGGCTCACATTGGTGCGAGCCTGCAAATCTGCGCAGGGGAGCAGGCTCGCAGTGGCGTGCTCCGTGCTTTTGAAAAACCTAAAGAAACAGGTTTTTCAAAAGCACGCTGGACGACCACTTGGGGTCATTCCAGAGTGGGCTGAGGTGCGGATCTACGTTAAATAGTCCGTACCCAGTCCGCTCCCAGGTACAGACGTCCTCCCTGGAGGACAGACTGCACCGTTTCAAATACCCTGTGCGGAAATGGCCTTAGAAGTAACAAGGAATGAGAAAAGTCCATCCCAACCAATCCTTTTGAGCTGGTCCACATTTATTGGTGCCTTTACAAAATGCAAAATCGTTTTTGGCATGCCTGGGGAGTGGGAAATGGAAAGGTTCTCTGGAATCCTATATGACCTGTCATGTTAACTTAACTTTAATATACTTAGGCCATTTCCACACTGGCCTGTTATAGTGCTATTATTCCACTTTCAACATCCTATGGAATCTTGGGGTTTGCAATTTAGGGAGGGGTCTCAAAGACCTGCAAAAACTGCAAACCCCAGGATTCCATGGGATGTTGAAAGTGGTATAACAGCACTATAACAGGCTAGTGCGGAAATGGCATTAGCTACATAACAGAGGTGCTAAGAAAACTCTTGAATGAATTGTGAAGGCTAATAACACCAGCAAGAGCCCTTGATGTGCATCAGTGTGCATTGTGTATTTGCTAGTACTACCATGTAGCAACGTAACAGCAATCCTTTACTGGATATGGCCATTGCTCAACTGCACAATTCTAATTCCCAAAGTCGTAAGTCCACTTATGAAGATGTAAGGCTCTAGCAGGATCTCTGCAATTAATTTATCCAATAGTAGGGCCAGCCATGGAATTAAGAGTACGAACCAAAATGTATGGGGCAGGAGGTAGCATTAAAAATAAAGTCATATTCTAGGAAATGTAGAAATTTTGTGCAAGATCCTACATTGGGGTTGTGTAGCATAAATTTCCACATGTAGAATTATGCATTAATTTTGTTATAAAAACTTGGTCAAGCAAAACAGTGTTGCACAACTGAACTATATGCAATGGGATTGCTCCACTAAATTGTTGGGACTGGAATCTGAGAATGCTACATTTATTTCTTAAAAAAATATTTTTATTAGACACAAAGTTTAAATACATAAAACAACACATAAGGGAATAAAAAAATATTCCTGCAGATGACTGTGCCCTATGAGGCTTAGGAAGGTAGGTATGTTTAGCCTGGGGAAGAGAAGGTTAAGAGGGGATGTGAGAGCCATGTTTAAATATTTGAAGAGAAGTCATATGGAAAAAGATGGAGCAAGCTTATTTTGTGCTGCTCCAGAGACTAGGACGCTGTGGAGCAATGGCTTCAAACTAAAGGAAAGGAGATTCTACCCAAACATCTGGAAGAACTTCCTGACAGTAAGAGGAGTTTGACAGTGGAATATGCTGCCTCGAGAGTGTGATGGAGTCTCCCTCTTTGGAGGTTTTGAAAAAGAAGCTGCCTGGGCATCTTTCCAAGGGAGGGCTTTGATTGTGTCTTCCTGCATGGCAGAAGGGAGCTGGACTGCAGAAACCTTGGGGTCTCTTCCAACTCTATGGTTTTATGATTCTAAGATCCTACAACGCTGACTTAGTTATGTGTAACTAAGTACGTATAACTGTCATCTCATGACCTAGCACCTCAAAGCTGGTGCCACACCCCAGTTAGAGGACCCAGGTGCAAACACAGACAAGATCCTCCCCAACAACCACAACGCACCAACCTTAACAGGACAATACTTACTGAAGCCCAGCGTAGATGAGAAAGGGAGAGCCCACAAGACTCAGAGCATTTATACAGGGAAGACGTATTAATTAGGCAAACAGGTGGGGGAGGCTGCTGACCGATAAATATAAGAGATGAGGAGGAGAGAGAAGTTTGTTGCATTTCCAGCGGAAGCAGCACATTGTTGCTGCAGTCTAGGCCTACCTGGAGATAGCACCTGATGCCACTTTGATATCATAATTCGGCTTTATTCTACCACCCCTCTCCACGTGTTTGAGAGGCCCCTGGACAAGCCCGAAACTAGGCTCGGCCATCAAACGCTGCAGTATCACAAGACAATACAGGCAGGTCAGAAATAGCCAGATCCCCGCTTTAGGAGACCTCTCTGCAAACACTCTCATTATGTACGCACGCTGTTTACAAAGGACTCCCTGCCCCGAGCAGGTAACTTGGCAAGCTAGAAGCTTAAGGGCCAAACACTGAGCATTTGCATATAGTCTACCTCTTTGTCAATTCGGACTTAACTCAATCGTGCTAAATTGTGACCTTTCGGAGACATTGTCTCGCACCCAAAACTCATTGTTGTCCCCAAGTAAGGCATGGCCTGCAGTCACACTTCTCCCTATAAAACCCCCTGATTCTGAGACCTTCCTCGGATTGCTCCTGAGTTTCATCCCATCTTGCTGCCGCTTTGTTTGGCGAGCTCCCCTCAGCTAATCGAGCTGAGCTTCTTCTCTGCACCCCCGGCCTCTCTCCCGAGGTCCAGGTGTCATATCACCCATTTTCCCCTGGCAGTCTCTATCCTTAATTCAACCTCTAATTTCTTAGCTGTGTGACTGTGGTGTCTTTAATATTTGTTTGTATGCAGTAAAACATCGTTTGATTACTTTAAACCCGTCTGGTTGCTTGATTGACCTGACCCCGTAGACGCTGGGTTGCAAGATCCCGCTAAGTTACCCTGCCGCTCGCTGGCTTAAGTGAGTGCTCCAGCTAATCTTCCCCAAAATTGTGTTTTATAGTTTGGTTATTTAGATGTCCCTCCCGGGACCCCCAGCAAACAGGGTAACAACATTCTTCCTTTGATCCTTGGCTCGTGTTCCTGGAAAACCTTGACCCTCCTTGCTTTGTGTGCTGACTACACTGGTGGATGCACCCTTGAACTGACATTCTGAATTTATTGTTGACCCAGACTGCTGAAACAAGAGCAATAATTGACTAAGCTTCTGTACACCTTAACTGTGGCTGTGACTATAGACTCTGTTTGAGGACTGTGAACGTTGGCTGGCTTTCTAAACAGGACAGCTATTTTACCTTTTTTTTATTAAAACATTCATGTTGTTCTTTAAAAATACACATAATTGAAACTGAACTCAACATTTAGAATCTATATCAATAACAAGAAAAGAAAAACAGTCAGGTTTCGTGTTGAATATATGCTTAGTAAAAGAAAATATAATAAATTAAATTTCTTACTTCCTTTTATCGTCTACCTGGAGTCATCTTTTTACGTTATTTATTTATACCTAGACATATGAAACTCCCTAAATCTTCCTTCTGAGTGTGTTACATGGTTTGAGTACACACTTTCTTTTGTTTTCCTTTACAATGCATATCCTTGCTGTTGTTTTTTTTACAAACAAACTTTTTTACATTTATAGGTATAAAGAAAAATTAGTTTCGATTCAATTCTATTATTTTTTTATCCAATTATCCATAGGAAAAAAACTGGGAATCAGTGGTAACATATGTAAATAAAAGATAGGGTATAAAAATTTAAAACATAAGATACATACGTGTTTATAGATCTTAAATTAGATTTAATTTAGAAGACGGACAAACATATTGAGGACAGCTATTTTAAAAGTCAGCCACTGCTCCAAGCAAGGGAGGTTTGTGCTGCTGGCATTCAGGGAGCAGCAGGAAGACATTTCCAGTCTCCTCCCTCCAATGATATGAAGTACGACACAGAATTGTGACAGGCGTCCTACTGATTGTTGCAGCCTTGCTTGCCCACGGAGGGGCTGGGAACATTGTGCCGCACCTCGAATGCTGTCAGAACAGGCCTCCATTGCTTGGAGTGGCTCCCTGTACTTTTAGGTGGGATTTGGGTTGGGGGACCGTTTACAATCCTGGTGATGGTGTAGTGATTGAATACAGAGCAATTAACAGATGTGTAACTCTCAGTTTCAAATCCATAACTGCAGTAAAGGACACCAGCTTTTCAGTTTTGTGTCTCCTGCAGAATTATCTAGAGACTGAATCTAGAGCAAAAGCAATTGGTCTTTGGATTGGATTGGTAAGAAATGGTAGCAGCTGGAGATGGATTGATGGCACAACATACAACGAAACGTGAGTAAGAATAAAACCTCTCTGTGCCCAAGATTTTTAATTTTTTCTTTGAAGTTCTTCATTTATTTATATAGTTGATTTTTCTCTTGCCTTTCTCCCAGTACGGGACCTAAAGCAGATTGCAAAGTAAGTTGAAACATGGAAAGCCTAGTTTAGTTATTCTTTACTAGGAGGGGGTCTCCATTCTCTCCAAGCACTGAACCTGGGGTCCAACCCAAGATTTGATTCCCAAGGAAGCTGAACTTTCAGTTAAATTTAAAAAAAGAGGAGAAGAAGAAGAAGAAACCTATAGCAGGTGGAAATGGGGACAATCTTTCTGTTTCAATTTCATTGAATTGTTCCAAACCTCAGCTGGAATTCTGTATCAGCTACGTAATGAAGTTTACTTAATAGGCCTCCGTTAAGAATGGACCTCCTTCTCCCCATGCAGCTGATGCCTGGTAAGAGGAGATTCAGGCAGGGGAAGCTGTTATCGTGGTTAGTTTAGTTAATTTGCATGGGATGATCTATGGCTATTTCCGCACTAGCCTGTTATAGTACTATTATTCCGCTTTTAACATCCTATGGAATCTTGGGGTTTGCAGTTTAGGGAGAGGCCTTTGAGGGGTCTTTGAGGCCGCTCCCTAAACTGTAAACCCCAGGATTCCATAGGATGTTGAAAGTGGAATAATAGCACTATAACAGTCTAGTGCAGAAATGGTCCCTGTGTTTGCTCCATCCTCCATACAACATCCCTTCAAATATTTAAATATCATGGCTATCATGTCCTCTCTTCACCTTCTCTTCTCCAGACTAAACATTCCCAGTTCCATAAGCCACTCCTCAGAGGGCTTCATGCTTTCCAGGCCTTTTACTGTTTCAGTCACTCTCCTCTGGACACTGTCCAGCCTGTCAATATTATTCTTGAACTGAGGTATTCAGAAGTAGACACAGTACTCCAGGTAAGGTTTGACCAAAGAAGAACAGAGTGCTACTTCCCTTGACCTAGACACTGTACTCCTATTGATGCAACCAAGAATCACATTGGCTTTCTTGGCTGTCACATCACATTGTTGACTCATGTTCAGCTTGTGGTCTACTAAGACACCTACATCCCTTTCACCTGGACTTGTGGTCACTTGATGTTGAGAGGGTGTCATACTGGAGTTTATTTCCAGCCCCCTTCAAGCCTGACTTTCACCCTCGAAAAGGAGCTGGAAATTCCCCCAGCGTTTACTAATTCTTACTACCACCACCCACTGAATTCTGAATTAACTGAACAGTACAGTGGGACCCTGCTCAGTGGATTGACAATCCCTGTGTTTAAGGACCTCCCTTCCCTCTCCTTCTGAGTGAAGGAAGTTCTAGCTAAGTGTGTGCCGAAGGATGGCGTGAAAATGGAGAAGAAACAGAGGTTTTACAGAAAAGCATTTATTCAAGGCATGCAAATGAACAAGGCAGTAATACACATGAGAGGCTCCCCCCTCCCAGGCACTCTTAAGTTACAAGTAGTTACAAAAACAGATACATCCTTTAGATCAGCCAACTCCAAAATAATAAACTGCCCCAACGCGACTAACTATCTTATTCTAGTTACTCACAATTAGGTTCACAGGCTTAGATGGTCTAAGAGAGGAATGTGGCCAGGAGGCGAGGCATGGGGGCCTGCAGCCTACTACTGGCACAGATCCCATCTCTAGGATGTTCCTTTGTTATCCCTTTGTTCTCTCTCTTTCACATGGCCTCGCAAGAAGTTTTATAACTTCTTCCTGGAAGCATCTCGAAGCATCCCGAAGATGCTCACCTCTTTCCTTTTTGATTGGTCAGTTCTCACCCTGTGACCTATGATGTTGACCCACGCTAAAAATGTAACCTGATCCCAACACCTCATTAACCCTTGATTTATCTGAAGAGGGAAGTATCCCCCTTTAGCTAAGTCTAGATAATGGGAAGCCCCATTATCACAGAGGGGACTGGCAGCAGCATAGAAGCCCATTGCTTTGGATGGCTTGCTAGCTTTTAAGATGGGTTTCAGGTTCATTTGAGGTCATGGCCATGGTGCTATAACTGCAAACAAGAATATGAAGTACTTACAATGGCCTAAGACGAACCATTCTATCAGACTAATAGGATGGCAGCCCTAACTTATAGCATCCCAGAGTAGTAAAACACTGGCCAGCTAGAAACAAGAACGGTTCTATTAGGAGGTTGGATTGTGCTGCAACAGGTTGTTGCAGTGATCATTTTGTCTCAATTTATCATCAGTGGCCCCACAATTAGAATACTGCACTCCAACTTACAAATAAACAACAACCCAAGAGAAAGTCAGCTGGGGGAGGTGGGGGAAGGGAGTATAATAAATGCCATTGAGTTCTTGAGGATATTTCTGTAATCTGTGGTTTGGCTTGACTGGTGATGTTTCTTCTTTTCAGTTTCTGGATACCAGGTCATCCAGACAGCTCAAGTACCGCGTTTAAAAACTGTGTTGAAATTAAACATGATTGTCCCTCCAAAGATATGGGGAAATGCTGGAATGATATTGCCTGTGACAATAAAAAAATACCTGCTTGTGAGTTCGAATTGGATCGACTGTGGTCTTAAGATCTGGAGTCCCCTGAGCTTTGTGCAAGAGTTCTTTGTTTTGTCTTTTTAAAGAAATGGATAAAACCCCATTTCACAGTAAAGCCCAGTGTCTAACCCAATCTGCTTGCCATCTTATGGAAATGGGACCTGAGAGAGTTCTGCACGCTAAAGTCAATACTATGTCAAACTTGCTTTGTTGAAGCTGGAAAAGAGACCCTATTTTGAATCCCCCAAAGGTGTAGATGGCCATGAAGAATAAAGTGTAAAAGATTTCCAAAATAGTCCACTTTCTGTTGCTACAGGGCAGTTCAAAGAACCCACCAACACTTCTTGGCACACTGCTTCTTCCTCAGGACCCACTTTCTGATCTAGATAATCTCCACACCTGATAATTTGTCTGAACAAAGTACATTTTGGTGTCATTTACAGCGGCATGATAAATTCTGGAATCTTGTGCAATTGGCTTGCATTGCACAAGATCAGAACTACATTAATGTGACTGAACCAAAGATCACTCAAACAACTTCAAGACTCAGTAAAGTGTTGTGTGTGTGTGTGTGGGGGGACATCAAAAAGCCTTGTGGCACATAAAAAATTTAACTGGCATCCTGTTGAAGACTTATGCACACATATGTTTCCTTACCCATGCAACTGTACTTTTTTTGGCCAAGGCATAACACCCATCAGTTCACAGTTGTCTAAGTGGTCTTTTGCAAGTGTGACCATTTGTATCCTTGGATGGTGCATGTTTATCTAGCAGTGCATTCAATCTACTCCTTAATTCACTGCAATTGAAGAAATGCCAAGCACACTGGCAGATACACAGTTGGTTTCACAGTGCTGGCATTCACCTGCAACAAACTGAGGGGTGGCTTAGCACTCCCACGATTTAATGACAAGTGTAAATTTTCTCAACGCAAGCATGATGTAGGATGTTGGTTTAACATGTTTTATTCAGTGTAAATTTAGCACTCATGCATCTGATGAACAGGGTTGGAGTCCAGGGAGCTTATGCCAAACAAAACCTATTGGTCTTTAGTGTCCCACAAGATTCAGACCTTTTCAAACAATCTTTTCACGCAACTTTTCAGACCTTTTCAAGCAACTTCTATTGCAGTCTGGAAAGCTGCTTGGCTTTCTGGGATATGTGGTCAAGCATGGGATATAACTCCTCAACTGTGTTGTGCTCACATTCAAGGACAAATAATTGTCATAGTTTTTCTCCCCTCGGTAGAGGGAAAATGAACATTTTTGTGCAGAATTCTCCCCATATTTGAACATCTTGAAAGTGTTCCAGGGGATTATTCTGAGCAGAAACACACATAGATTTCCTGTGCAGATAAATCTTTACCCTGTGCACAAACTGTGTGGTTCCTTTTGTACAGAACAAACGATGTGTGTTTCTCTGCAGAATACTTGGAGATATTTGATTACCCAAAGAAATTGGTGCAAAAGTCTTGTTGCTCTGTTTGTCTTCCTGGTGGGGTTTGCTGGTTGCCAAGAAATCCCTTTTTCACCCAGAAATGAATAACGGTGAATATTCCCCCCCACACACACACTCTTCTCGCTTATCTCAAGCAATACACAGAGAAAAAATACCTTTGAATATGTACAGACTTTCTGTCCAACTTCACTGGGGAGCCACATTTTGTCCCCACAAATGTAAGATGAAGGACTGCCAGATCCAAACTGCAGCTCTGAAACATGCCAAGGTTTCTCCTTCTGAGAAGTTAAAGTCTGTATATGCAGTTGCCCTTTCACATTTGCTAGGGTTGGGGTGCAGGATCCCCACAAAAGTGGAAAAATTGCAGATATCCAAAAGTGTTTGTGTGTCTGTGGGAAGGGGGCTGAGGCATGGTTGGGAAAGCAGGCGCCCAAAGTCCAAACCAGGTCAGGGAAAGGAGTGTGTGTTGGCATGGTGGCCCTAGATGCCCTCTCTGGCCAGTCTCCTTCCTTAGGTGTGTGTGTGGGACCTCAGGAGAGAGTTTGTGCACTGAGAAGTTGGACTGCAAGCTTGCTTAGCTGCCTAGGGAGCAAGAAGAGGGCCAGAGGTGGGCTTTAAAGGGCTGCAGGGCCTGATCAGAGCTGCAGAGAGATAAAGTTCCCCTGGAAAAAAATCATCTGAAATTGGTGGGCATGGGGGGCTGGGGTTGAAGAAACTCTCAGTCAAATCCATGAAAGTCAAAACCACAAATGTGGAGGGCTAACTGAACCTAAATTACACACACACACACACACACACACACACACACACACACACACACACACATCCTGAGGGCAGCAATAGAGGAGCCAGTAAGATGAATGAGCAGGTCTGAGTTGGATCTGGTGAAGAAATGCTTAGGGGACGTGTGAAGGCAGAAAGGCTGAAGAGTGGAGCTGGAAAAGAATTCTCAGGTACCATGGAACACCAAAGGTCAAATAAATCAGTTTGAGAGCAATTTGAATCTGAACACTTGCTCTCACCAGAAGATTGTATGACGGCTATCATACTTTGGGCATATTGTGAAACAATTAGGGCAGTGGTTCTCAACCTGTGGGTCCCCAGATGTTTGTGGACTTCAGCTCCCAGAAGCCCTGAGCATTGACCATAGTGGCTGGGGCTTCTGGGAGCTGAAGTCCACGAACATCTGGGGACCCACAGGTTGAGAACCACTGAATTAGGGGATCCACTAGAGAAAGATATTAATGCTAGGGAAAATGGAAGGTAGTTCAAAAAGAGGAAGGTTGCATTGTTCTTAGATTGACTCTATCAAGGAAGCAATGGCTGCCTTGAGTTTGCAAGTCCTGAGCAGGGCTGTTGAGGACCAGGTCTCCTGGCGGTCCTTCACTGGCAGGTTCACCATAAATTGAAGCCAATTTGATAGTGCTAATGACAACATTAAGAGCAGTTACTGGGAATGGTGGAGAACTGAGCAATCTGTTCAGCAAAGGTGGAGACAAAGGAAGACTATGCCCTAAATACTATTGGCTAGCTGCAACTAAAGCAGACTCCTTGAATCTATCACTGACTGGCAAATGAGCACATAGGTAAGTCAATGGGTTTACAGCAGTTGAGGTGAACAGTAAGATCTAAGCCAGAGGAGACTAAGGGCAGGTGAACCTGTGAAGAACAGAGGTAACAAGGTGATGACTTCTAAGGAGAAAGGTTCCTTATCATAAAAACTCCTAGCCTAATCCAAAGGTGTGGATTGGGTTATGTTATAGCCACAGAGAGTTGGTGGATCTGTCTACCCAGGGATAGCAAATCCAATCTAGATTTTACCATTACTCTTCCCGCTGTTCCTCTGAGTAAACCAGAGATCTGCAGGTGCCAAGATAGAAGTCAGCTCTGACAGTGATACCGTGATAAAATCAGGAGTGGTGGATCCACAGTTGCCCCTGGTTATTATGGCCACATCTCTTTTTCACTCCACAATTAGACAGAAAAGTTGAGGGTGAAGGAGGGGTGCCATGCCACCGCCTGAGATTCAGGAGAAGCCAAAGAGAGTGATGGATGTCTTTCGTTAAAAACCAGTGTACTTTAGACAGTATTGTAGCTTCTCTGTTGCAGAACAGCTCTCTTGTTCTGCATCGTCTAAGCAGAGAGGAAATGTCTTCCAACACATCTTCCATCTTGTTGGGTCAGAAATGTCCACAATGTCCACCATGCACTTCTTGCCTATATGTTGAGTACAAAGCCTTCCACAGTCACACCTGACTAGTGAATTTTCTTCTTGTAGTCAACCAACCTTATGCCTCGATGCCACGGGGATACAAACTGGACCTTGCGTCTTCTGAAATCTGTCCTTATTTTGTCATCCAAGGCCCTTTCCACACGGGGGAAAACACAGGGTAGGACGACCTCACCCAGAGGTCATCCACACTGTGGAGTGTGCTAGGGCGGTTAGAAATGTGGAGGTTCCACACCTCAAACCGCCCTCGCGTGGCCGCGGGGGTGGCGCTGCATGTTTGATACACGCACGCGCTAGCCTGTCGCAGCGCCCCCTGTGGAATTGCAGGGGTGCGCAAGCGCATCCCTGAAGAGCTGCCCGGGGGCGGGCTTCCAGCTGGCACACTTCTCCGATTGGTGGAGAGCTGCCGGAAGCCGCCAGCCGCCATTTTGGGCGCCGTCAGACACCGCCGGACGCCGCTGCCGTGTAGAGCGGCGAACACGCGGTGCTCCTTGCGAAGACGGGGCTACCTGGATTAAGGTAAGCTCTGTTTCCACGTGTGCTGCCCTGTTTCCCCGCATTTCACACACCCCCATGTGGAAAGGGCCCAAGAATGATACGGTTGATCCTTGCTCCCAAAGTAAATTTTGTGATCTCTCTTGAAAAAAATACATGTGGCATGTCTGGAGAGTAAACTGTTTTGAGTTTCTTTTATTATGCTCTCTGATAGGTTGTCCCCTTACCTTGTTTTTAATGAAACTTTTTAAGCGGGAACCTGGGGATGACCATATGCCTTTGACTCTGTGGGCCTGACCACCAGTAGCTATGATACCTCATGCCATCTCTGCTCCCTCGGCAGCTAACTTCCTTTCACTCTGTAAACGTGGTGGTGTCCTGCTCTCAGCCTCAAACAACACTCAGGATTCTCAAGTCAGAAGCCATGGAAGCAAGAAGTATCTGGTGTCAAAACAGTCCAGGAGCAAGAAAGCTGTAAATCAGAGACAGTTTTCCAAAGAATTGCGGTAGCCCAGTCATTAAATAATCCAAGAGTCATAAATCCTTAAACACACATGCACAAGCTGTCGAAAAGAAGACTGAAGTAGCTGGTGAACCCACCTCCTTCTATAGGCTGGATGTACAACCAACACCCCGATCCCCAGTGGTATTTAGGGAGAGCGTTCCACAGCTATGTTCCTCCTGACACCTTGATTTCAGCCTTTCACTCTGCCAACAGGGGATAGCCTCAGCTAGACATCTGAGCCTCCACTTTTTCTGAGGCGGGGGGCTCCTCCTCTAGCTCCTCTTCCTGCTCTGAATCCAACCTAGCCTGCTGAACTGGAAGAGAATTTGACTGCCTGTTTGGTGTCTGTGACGGCTCCTCCCAAAGTAGGCCTGGTTCCTCTTTATGGCATCAAATATGAATCTCTCCCTCCAAAGGATTGCAGACACCAGAAAAGAGTGCTTCCAAATTCTGTTTCAGAGAAGCGACCCAGATGGTTGGTGGTATCAAAAGATGAAGAGAGGTCCTGTGGAACCAAAAGGGACACACTTTGCTGGTCCAACTGCTGGTTTAGATTATCCATCCACCAAGTTACTAGTTTAGTTGATCCATCCACCTACCATCTGTATCTCATAATCAGGCCTGGAAATGATCCAATATGGTGGAGTTGCGATGGGTCTCACCACTGCCTTTGTAAGGCACAGTAGAACCCTGTCCTGCTCCAAAATGGTATTCACCACTGTCCTTATACGGCCCCCTAGTACCTTTTGGTCACTTTGAAAGGAGCTCATCAAAAGGATGAAACCTGATAGACCACTGAAATGACACTGTTCCCACTCCCACTGTCCCACAAATCTTGTCTTGTGTTGCACAAAGGATTCAGAAGGACCAGTTTAGGAGAGATTTACATCCAGTTTCATGCAACCAGCAAGTCCTGGGTGGCTATTGTTTTTTTTCTTTCCCCTCTATTCATATATGGAAGTATTCTTCCATGGTTCTTTTCCAGCTGTTCATCCGTAAGTCCCAGAAGAAACAGTTCTGAAGGTCAACCTTTTCCTATCTCCTTTCCTACCTGGCAGTGGCTTTCCTGAGACAATAAATTTGTTATTTTTTTTTTATCTTACACCTAAAATAATTACTCATGTTTCTATCACAAGCTCATATTGCCCTAGTCCTCCCGCTGCATTCTATTTAATGTACATACCAAATATTTCTACATGGCATTGGCCATGTATATACCTCCACATGAACACCAGCACCATGTTTGCAACTCTGCTTCCATGACATTGAATTGTATTGAGATGCTGTGCATCGGACACAAATGTCTAACCTTGTCTGTAGGGAATCTTACACATGTTTCACTCAGAGAAATAATAGACCTTTCTTTTGTGATTTATGGATCACCATTGAGACAAGGAAGATCATTCCCAGTATTGGAGCCTGCTGCTGGTCCCTGATGAATAAAGATGACCTCAATTTTTAAGGCTGTAGAGGGATGGGTGTGGTCGTTGTGTTGAATCTAGAGTGGGCTGCATCAATAGGTGTATAGTGCCTAGCTTGAGAGAAGTAGTAGGACCACTCTGTTCTGCTTTGGTCAGACTTCAGCTGGAATACTCTGACCAGTTCTGGGCACCAGAATTCAAGAAGGATATTGACAATGTTACCCTGATTTCCGGGGGTCCCGGTCACTGTGCTAAATATAATATAAGGAATGGGAATTAGCTAGAGCACACGCTGACAACGTGAGAGGCAGGGTAACTTTGAGGGATCTTGGAGCCCGGTGTATACCAGGTCAGGTCAGACCAAAAACCAAGTCAAGTTATGTAACTAATGAGTTTTATTTTACTTTTATTTTTATTAAAAGTCAGTCACTGTGCATTTACACACGTTCGCACTCACTCGCTCAGAGCCTAAGAAAACAAAGGTGGGAAAGTAGATAGGGGATTTTGAAGACGGTTTTTGGGGAAATACTGCGCCTGATCTAGGCGTCCGGGAAGCAGAAATGGAAGCGGTGAGGTTCAGCACGTGGAGGCTGAGGGGAACGCTCGGCGGACAAAGTGACAGTAAGCGGGGAGGAAAGCCAGGAGCGATCTGATGAACCACTTGAAACAGGGGGTTTTTATAGAGGAAAATGTACCTGGAGGGTTAATCCTTTCCTGGGGAGAACAATAGTGAGGAGAACTAAAACAAAGCCCTTAACGATGGACATCTCCAGCTTGATGGGTTTTGATTGCCTCTGCTGGGGTTGGACAAAGGCTTCGGCAGTATGGAAATTGCCCTGGCTTGACAGGCTGATTGTCAAGAGCACTAATCCTGTCAAGCTACCATCTCGGGGCCAAGGATCTTTTTGTGTGCTTAATGGTTGGTATGTCTGGGAGTTCTGTTATCACCGTGAACTGGCCTGGCTTCGGTAGACATTAGATATCATTTTGGTATCACAATTTGGCCACATTTTGCCACCCTCAGCCGAGTGTTTGTGAGGCCCCCGAACAAGCACGGAGCTAGGCATGGCTATTAATTGCTGAAAAATTCCTTTTCCCACCTAAGCAAGCCAGACTCAGCCAGATCTTGTTTTAGGAGACCTCCCGAAACAAACACTTCATTAAGGAATCAAGCTAAAACAAAGAGCCCCCTGCCCCGAGCAGGCACCCTGGCGAGCTGGACACTCCACCACCCAGGCAAGCTGCATCTGCATACTGGTCGTTCCATTGTCAATTCGAACTTAACTCAATCATGTTAAATTCTGACCTTTCGGAGACATTGTCTCGCACCCAGACCTCACTGTTCTCTCCCAAGTACAGACTAGCCCACGGTCATACTTTCCCTACAAAAACCCCAAGCTCCGAGAGCATCCTCGGATCGCTCCTGAGTTCCAGACCACTCTTCTGCTGCTTTGCCTGCTGAGCCCCCCTCAGCAACCCATGCTGACCTTCTTCTCTCCATCTGCAACCTCTCCAGGGCTAAGAGAAAGGTGTCATATCACCCAATTTCCCCCCAAAATTCTTATTTCTTATTTCTTAGTTAGCTGTGGTTGTGTTGTCTTAAGTGTTTGTCTGTTCTTAATAAAACATCATTTTTGCTATTTTAAAACTGTCTGACTGCTTGACTGACCTGACCCCGTATACATATGGTTACAAGATCCTCGCAAAGTTACCCTGCCTCTCATCTTTTGTTGTTGTTGTTTGGTTATTTGGGAGCCCCTCCCGGGAGCCCCAGTTAACAGGGTAACAGTTCCTTGGGCTGCATGACAGATTAAGTCACTAGCCAGACTGGGATTTTCCTAATATCGGCTGTTCGGCCGCACCTGCCTACCTGCTCTTCCAGGGACCTTTCCAGACACGTGGAGAGGATGTTAATATTAGCCACATGGAGACATCATTTTGATATTATAGTTTAATAAATTGTAGACCCCGGGTGAGGGTTACTGGCCACCGTAACAACAAGCTGGAATGTGTCCAGTGGAGGGTGACCAAAATGGTAGAAGATCTGGAAACCATAAAACTGTATCAGGAGCGACCTAGGGAACTAGGAATGTTTAGCCTGGAGAGGAGAAGCTTAAGAGGAGACATGATAGCCATGTTTAAATATTTAAATGGATAAAATATGGAAGATGGAGCAAGTTGGTTTGCTGCTGTTCCAGAACTAGGAAAAGATTTTTGACCTAAACATTAGGAAGAACTTCTTGATAGTAAGAGCAGTTCCACAGTGGAATATGTTGCTACCTGGGAATGTAGTGGAGTCTCTTTCTTTGGGGGATTTTTAACAGAGGCTGGGTGGCCATCTGTCCAAGGGAGGGCTCTGATTGTATCCTCCTGCATGGCAGGGAGTTGGTCTGGATGGCCATTGGGGTCTCTTCCAACTCTAGGATTCTATGAATGTTGATCTGCAATGGTGCGGCTTTTAGAGATCCTGTAAAGTTGAGTCAGTAGGAATATAGAGGGAAAGGTTTGATGGCCTTGTTGAACCAACAGTGCCTGGTGTATCAGCTCAGTATTCCAGATGAATACATAAATTTTGGTTTGCATAGAACCATTCTTCATAGAGACTATTTAGTTCTGAATCCTTTCTCACACTGAATATACAGGAGCAAATCTTAAAACGGAACCAGTGTTTCCAAGTAAGCCCCTGACTCAAAATTCAGCCCTGTGTTGGCAATGGAGGAGGTTGTTATAGATCCATTTTCAGTCTGGCTTCTGTTGTGTATTAGAGAGTTAAGTTAGAGAGAAGCACATTGGGACAAAAGAGGAACAGAGAAGCTCTCTTGTGAGTATAGAAACCCTTAATGAACCCATATCTGTCCTCAGCACTGCTCAGAAATTAGCTGCTTTGCAAGGCCTTTCCACAGCTGAGGTCTTTGAAAGGAAAGAATGGTAAAACCCATGCCAATAAAAAACACACACACTGATTTTCTCTGGCTTCTGTTCCGCATGGAATGCTGATTCCTGCCAATTCCAATCAAGGAGCAACAGAAGGTAAACAGGAGGAGTTCTGGAATGTTCTGCATAAAAGAGGAAGACGGTTGAAGCTGTTGAAAGAAGAGACAACACCAGGAAGCAACAGAAACAGAAAGAAAAAAACCCACGGTATCCAGAGGGGGCTAGCTGAGGTGGGTGGGAAGCTCATTCAGCACCAACTTACTTCACACAAAGGCAGATTACTGGTTTTCAATCCCAAAGGGTAATGGGTGCCTAACCTACTTCCCAGCAGACCATCTTGTATTTGTAGAGCTTGTCTGTCCCATGTCTGCTTGATAGATAAAGAGAATTTCCCATCAACAGTTAGCACCTGCACATCCCACTGAGCACACACCCATGTCACCTGGTCACACTCTTCCTTACAGTGGAGGGATGCATTGTGATGCTGTCCTTGTTCCAGAAATTCTTTCTAAATGTGCACCTACATATAGAGTTTCTCCAGACAAGAAAAAAGTCCCTGAAAGTCTCAATTTTTGCTCCTGTGCAAATTTTATTTTAGAGATCTGCATGACATATCCCCCTTCCTGAACTATTCCCAGGAAGCTCCCAGCATTACCATGGACTTTTCTTTCCCATTGCCCAGGTCAGGTTACATTAACTCAGTATTTCCCAAAATGAGACATACCTCTCTGTGGCTCTCTGTGTTATACCAGAACTAGCTAAGATGGCCACTACCAAGAAACACAGCAACTGAAACCTCTGCTATTTCAAGAGTAAGTTTGGGTGCAAAGCCATGAATACGCAGATAAAATCAAAACAGAAAGAACTGGAAAATCTTGATACTTCTGGGGATTTTTTCCTTTCTGGATGAGCCAGTAAATCACATATATACATATTAGGCAAATCCAGGTCTTCTTTTTGTAATTTGGTTCCTCTGCTGGGAGGGAGACATTGCAAAAATTCTACCTAGTGTCCAACAAGCCTACTCCACTATATGGTCTCCTCAGGAAAACTCCCAGTTTCATCACCGCTCAAAATGAAGAAATAAAATGGTGGAGTCAAGAAGAAAATCATCAACACCAGGAGCTGCAGCAGGTAAATGGCTTCTGCTTTAATTTTCTATTTATAGGAACACAGGTACAAGAACATAGTACTCTGAGCCAGAAAGAAGGGTACCAAGTGTGTTTGGGGGGAGGAATCTCTTTTGCAACATTCGTTTTCTGTCCTGGTGATGCAATGACCCAAATCTTCTTCAATCCCGCCATGTAAGCTGTGGAGCCCCTTTCCCAAACATGACCATTTCCATGTTATTGGAGAGTGGGGGATCTGAGAGGTTGCAGCCAGCTATTCTCATTTAGCTGTACATGCCAGAAGGAAGTCATAGAAACCTAGAGTTGGAAGAGACCACAAAGGCCATCCTGTCCAAACTCCATTCTGCCATGCAAGAAGATACAATCAAAGCATTCGTGATAGATGGCCATCCAGCCTCTGGGTAAAAACCTCCAAAGAAGGAGACTCTATCATACTCCAAGGCATCAGTGTATTCCATTGTCAAACTATTTTTACCATCAGGAATCATAGAATCATAGAATCATATAGTTGGAAGAGACCCCAGGGGCGTCCAGTCCAATCCCCTGCCATGCAGGAACACCCATCAAAGCATTCCCTTCAACAGATGGCCATCCAGCCTCTGCTTAAAAACCTCCAAGGAAGGAGACTCCACCACGCTCCGAGGCAGCATATCCCACTGTTGGACAGCCCTCACTGTCAGGAAGTTCTTCCTGAGGTTCAAGTGGAATCTCCTTTCCTGCAGCTTGAATCCATTGCTCCTTCTCCTAGTCTCTGGAGCAGCAGAGAACAAGTCTACTCCCTCCTCTACATGGCATCGCTTCAGATATTTCAACATGGCTATCATGTCCCCTCTTAACCTTCTCTTCTGAAGACTAAACATACCCAGCTCCCTAAGGAGTTCTTCATGGGGTTTCATGGCTTCCAGACCGTTCACCATTTTGGTCACCCTCCTCTGGACACGTTCCAGCTTGTCGACATCCTTCTTGAATTGAGGTGCCCAGAACTGGACACAGGATTCTAAGTGAGGTTTAATCAATGCAGAATAGAGTGGTACCATTACCTCCCTTTATCTAGACACCATACTCCTATTGATGCAACCAAGAATCGCATTGGCTTTCTTGGCTGCCATGAGGTAGCTCTTGCCAGTGTTTATGTGCAATCTCTTTTCCTGTAGTTTGAAGCCACTGCTCCATGTATTTGTCCCTAGAGCAGCAGAAACACCTTGCCCCATCTTTTTCCATATGACATCCCTTCAAATATTTAAACATGGCTATCATGCCCCTTCTTAACCTTCTCTTCTCCAGGCTAAACAAATCCAGCTCCCTAAGGCACTCCTCATAGGGCATGGTCATCTGCAGGAACATCACAGAGACCCCTCCAAGTCCCTGTAGGTGCCTATTGTAGAGTGTCCAGATACAGGAAAATTGCTGGACCCATCCCCAAAGATTTCTCAGCTCTCTGTCAATGCAGAACTGGGTGCGATATGCAAACATACCCCAAGGCAGAATCTTGGCCTCAGGGTTTGTTTGTTTGTTTGTTTTTAAATCAAACAACATACTCTGAACAACAACTGAGGTTCCCTCTTGAATGGTACTTAGTTACCTAGATCTACTCATCCATTTACTCTTCCATATCTTTGGCTGGTGGTGAGAGCAAGGGTGAGTGATACTTTCACCAGGTTTGGAGGAAGGGATCAGGCCAGGAGTGGTTACTTTGCCAAGCATACTTCATTAAGTAAGTGGCACAGGATTCCAGTTGTAGCTTTTTTTCCCCCCTTCAAAAATAGTATACACAAAACCCCTGTGTATTTCTGGAAATAGTATGAGGTGATTGCCCAAAAACACCATTTTGTGAAAAAAGATCCCAACTATTTTCATACAGAAAACACAGCTGTTTCCAGACACGTGTGTTGTTGTTGTTTGAATTTTTTTAACCCCCCAAAATATTGTGCAATAAAAAGTATGTTCCTGGAAATGGTAGTTTCTGTGCAAATCTATCCCCCCAAAGTATTTTTGCACAGAATATATTCTCCAAATACTTCAAGATGTACAAATACTGGGCAAAAACTATGTGGACATATCCATTTTCTCCCACAGTGTGGAGAAGACTATGGACATTCTTTGTCCTGGCATGCAAGGATGAAATCAGAAAGATTTATAACCTGAGCGTGCACTTTTAAAAACCGTGAATGTATATGCAGTTGAGGAAAGAAAAAAACAAACATGTTTAAGTCAAAGGGGGAATGTGTATCAGCAAGCTCACACTGTATCAGAGGCAGAAGGGTAGGTTGAAACGTGAAGGCAAAGGAGGGAGAGTTGGGACGGTAGGGCCTTCAGTAACCCCTGACTCGAGTCTCACGCTCACGTCCTGAACATTGTGCACTATTAGCTTGGCCTCTCCTTTCCAGAAGGCCAGCAAATGCCCCCCGCCCCAACACACACAGCTGTGCTGGGCAGTGGTGGTGGGAGCTGAATATCCTGCATTGATAGGCATACGTGTGTGTCATAGCTCCATCCCTGTAGCTGCATCTCCCAACGCTACCCCACCCTCTCCCTGCTTCTAAGCAGGCCAGCCCCCACGACATGCCCATTTCTATGTTGTCAGAGAGTGAGGGAATCTGTGAGGACCCAGCTGGATGGGCTCCGACAGGTATCAGCAGAGACTTTCAGGTGTCCATCGGGGATGATGTTCCTACAGTGCGTTCAGCTGCAGAAGATCTGACATTACTGTCCCCACCTTTCAACCCTTCAGCATCCTGCTGGTGGCTTGGGTAGGCCTAAGTCCAACTGAGGCCATGTGTGTCATTATTTTTTCATTGAGGAGGTTCATAGAATCATAGGGTTGGAAGAGATCCCAGGGGCCATCCAGTCCAGTACCCTGCCATGCAGAAACACCCATTAAAGCATTCCCAACAGATGGCCATCCAGCCTCTGCTTAAAAACCTCCAAAGAAGGAGACTCCAACATACTCCATGGAGGCAGCAGCAGATTGCACTGCCAAACAGCCCTAACCATCAGGAAGTTCTTCCTGAGGTTCAGGTGGAATCTCCTTTCCTGCAGCTTGCATCCATTGCTCCTTGTCCTGGTCTCTGGAGCAGTGGAAAACAAGCCTCTCCCTCCTCAACATGACATCCCTTCACATATTTCAACACGGCTATCATGTCCCCTCTTAACCTTCGCTTCTGCAGACTAAACATACTCAGCTCCCTAAGCCATTCCTCATGGGGCATGGCTTCCAGACCCTTCACCATTTTGGTTGAAATTCCCTACTGCATTTGCACAGCGACCAGACTCTTCCTCTAATGCCATATTTTAGCTGCTGTGGCCCCTCCAAAACAGCAATTTACTGGACAGAGGAGAGGAGTGGTATCCTGATATGTTCCTACTGCTGGATGCACAGCACTGATGCCATCCTCCAGGATCTCCAGAAGTTGCCCAGAAAGTCCTAGAAGATGCCTCATCACTGCGCATCCAGCTACAGCAGTGGTTCTCAACCTGTGGGTCCCCAGATGTTTGTGGACTTCAGGTCCCAGAAACCCCAGCCACTATGGTCAATGCTCAGGGCTTCTGGGAGCTGAAGTCGAAAAACATCTGGGGACCCACAGGTTGAGAACTACTGAGCTACAGGCATGCAGCTGGATGCTTCTCTGCAGCTCTTCTGTACTTTGCCAGCTAGTAAATTGGAATGGGGTACTGAAGCAACTAAAAGGTGGGTGAGATGGGAGATGTTTCATAGTTCCATTTGTGTGAAACCTTATGATATCTCCCCTGAGCTGTGAATCTTAGCCAAAGTTGGTTCTATCACAGCTCTAGAGGCCTGGTTTCTCTCTGTGAAAAGGATGGCATGAACTGACTTTCTCTTGAGTGTGGACATTTTCTGAAGGCTTCTTAGAATTGTTAGGGCAGCTGTCCCATTTCATGTGGTAGAGTCAGATGTTCTTAGAGTCCAAGAGCAACTGCAAAGACTTTTGCACATGGTCTTTGCAGCAGGACAGGAATGGGAAGTTATAGCATGCATCTGAGGAAAGGATTGCCTCAATAGATTTTCTACAGAGATGAATGGAACTCAGGATGAGGCATGATAGTAATGAGAGGGTCCAATCTGTACACAACTGAAATTGGTTTTTGGAAAATATCAGCAATGATCCAGACTGAATACATACAGTAAAATCTATGTTAACGGAAAATTACAATGGGAAAAAGGTCTGTATTGGGGAAAATTGTATACAGAATGATTGTATATGAGCATGCTCTCAAGATTTTATTAATTTTTTTCATGCACTTGAAATTATCCATGGAAAGGCATACAAAATTTGGTGCAGACTTTTAACAAAAACTAATAACTGGTGGTTGTTGAAATGGGACTGTTACTTCAAGGAAGAAACCCTATCCCGGGGTCTACAATTTTGATATTAAAATATGATTCAATGTGCCTGAGAAGTCACCGGATGGGCATGTAGGCAGCAATGGTCAAAGATCAAAAACCAGGTCGGGCCAGTAAAATCCCCAGTTACATAACCCCAGGAGACCTCAAGCCGTGCAAACCCACAATAGACAAAGGATCCTCAGCCCCTGAGAAGCTGACTCGAGGGGATTTGTGTGTCTGCCCCAAGTTGAGCAAATATTCCATCAGGCAAGGGTCATTTACATGAATTCACACCACAAACTAGCACAGCCAGAGATCCTGAGACTTTGGCAACACCTTGCAATCCCATCACACAAAGGAAATTACCATGGTGGAGCTTCGTTATTGTTCCAACCCCCATTGTTCTCCCTGGAAAAGGATTAGTCCTCCAGGTACTTTTCCCCATACAAATAGTCCCAGTTTTTGAGTAGTTCTTTGGATCACCCCTGGTCATCGCAGCAGACCGTTGCTCAATCCGTTGAGTAATCCCCTCAGCCCTCTCCGTGCTGAGCCCCACTTCTCCACTGTTTTCCCCAGACCAAGGACTTCAGGACAAAGGTGCAGTATCACCCTCTTTAATATTCCCCTATATAGTTTCCTCTCTCTTGCTTCTTAATAGGTCTTGAGTGAATGTGTAAGTGATTGCATTGGTGCATGAGACTTTCCTTCAATAAAATCATTTATTGGACATTGTTGTTTGGTTTTTGGCTTGGCCTGACCTCATAAACACTGGGTAAAAAGACTCCGCTAGGTTATCCTGCCTCTCGCATTGCTATTGCTCGTGCTCTGGCTAGTTTCCATTCCCCGTCACGTGGAGCACATTGAGGTGTCCCCCAGGGGACCCCAGAAATCAGGGTAACAGGACAGAATGAACTTCTGCTTATAAGAATGTGAATTATGTAAAGGGAAGCAGCAACCATGATCTGTAGTGTAAGTCTACGCTCATGCATGTAAGAGGTTGCTGCTCTACACAACCCCTTCTGCTGAATATGAAGAGAATGCAATAGACTGCACAGTGTCTAAATGGGTTTTCTGTTTCCACAATCCTAGGCCATTTCCACACTAGCCTGTTATAGTGCCGTTATTCCACTTTCAACACTCAATGGAATCCTGGGGTTTGCAGTTTGCAGCCAGCCGGCCCCTCCTGAAACTGCAAACTCCAGGATTCCATAGGATGTTGAAAGTGGAATAATAGCGCTATAACAGTCTAGTGCGGAAATGGTTAGGGGCTCTCATGGCAACTCCTGGAGACCCTCTCAGTGTTGAATGTGCTGCTGCTAACATTGTTCCTGGTTCTGGCAGGTACTGCTGAATTTTTATTCCAAACAGGCTTTTGAGAACTGGAAGTTTTTAAAGGAAGCATTTCTATCTAGAAGGGTTGTTTTGACTCCCCTGTTCTTTTAAATGTCTTTGTACCATTTTTAATCGGCTTTGACTTGCGGTGTGGTGGTGTTTTTTGACTGAAGCATTAAGTGGATTCTGATGTGCGTATCCTATTTTTCCTGCGGAGGTACAGCGCCAAAGGGGAAGAAGGCAGCAGGGAGCAGGAGGTCTTCAGTTAGAGCAAGTAGAGATGAGACTGCGCAAGCTGCAGACGGTATGTAACTTCCATGTTTACTTCTGAGGAGTGGATCCATTGCTTTAGGATAGTGAATCCATGGCCATTTCTGCATTAGGTTGTTATAGGCCATGTCCGCACTAGCCTGTTATAGTGCGATGATTCCACTTTCAACATCCTCTGGAATCGTGGGGTTTGCCGTTTTGGGAGGGGCCTCTAAACTCCAAACCCCAGGATTCCATAGGATGTCGAAAGTGGAATAATAGCACTATAACAGCCTTATGTGGAAATGGCGTGTGGCTCCACATACAAGCCTTCCTGTCTCCTCAGACCCTCAGGACAGGTCTTTATCTCAATCCCATTACCTTCACAGACGTATGTGGTAGAAAAGCAATATACAGACCAACTTTATGGAAAGAAATATGGTATAATCTTTATTAAAACACCAAACAGAATAAAGTATTGCCTTTGTAAAAGTGTCCAAGCTCAACCAGAACTTTAGAATGCATTTAAACAGGTTGTTGTCTCTTTATAACAGGATAAAGGCACCTCTCTCTCTCTCATACACACACACACACACACCCCTCTGGCTTCTCTCTTTGCTATGTTTCCAAATCTAGACCACTCTCTCTGACCAGATTTAACAGTGGGGTTTCTCTTCTACCCCTTCTCTAGGCTTTCTCTGAGAAAACATTGCTCTCATTCAACTATCCTCAATTGAATGAGAACTCTTCTGGTTGTAGGTTTCACCTTTCACCTTGAATTGGACAATTTATCTCTTCTGGAAAACTCTTTCTTCCTCCTAACCATACCAGTGTGTCTGCAATAAATACATTTCCACTCAGGCCTTCACCCCTTCTTCCCAGTAAAAGGGGTTGGGCTTTCCTCTGGAGTGGCCATTCTGGCTGCCTGGCAACCTGTTGCTAAGTGGCTTTTCCACTATCAGGAACCCACTCCTCCTATACTCTGTCACAGGACTTCTCAGTGGCTGTCCCCTAGGCTCTGGAACTCCCTTCCTGAGGAGGCTACAACGATCCCTTCATAGAATCATCAAATCATACACCCTTTCTGCAATTCACCCATTTTTGGTGCTAGAGTGTGGTGCTCGCGCGAGCAGCCTCCGGAGAAAGGCTCTCGCTTCCCTGCTTCTTCGGCTCCGCACGAGCTTCCTGCTCACGCGAGAGCCCCGCTTCTTCCTTTCGCAGTGCCATCTGGGACCTTCCCAGGCTGCACTGGACAGGAAGCACAACCAGCCCGGCTCCTGAGGCTCTGCACGCAAAGTAAGTGCACACAGGGCCCCAGAGTGATGCGCGACTGTGCAGCATTTTTGGCTTCAAGCTGAAAATGAAAAAATGCATGCACGGTCTGTGTCAGGCCCTGGAACGTTGCGCAAAAGTGAGTGTATCATGTGGACTGCTCCTCACATTTTCACACCGCTCAAGGGGCAAATGCCATGCAAAGAGTTGGAAGAAACCAGGGGGACCATCCAGTCCGACCTCTGCTATGCAGGAACACCCCATCAAAACATTCCCAACAGATGGCCATCCAGCCTCTGCTTAAAAACCTCCAAAGAAGGAGACTCCACCACACTCCATGGAGGCAGCATCTTCCACTGCCAGACAGCTCTTACCATCAGGAAGTTCTTCCTGAGGTTCAGGTGGAATCTCCTTTCCTGCAGCTTGAATCTGTTGCTCCTTATCCTAGTGTCTAGAGCAGCAGAAAACAAGCCCACTCCTTCCTTGACAAGACGTCCCTTCAAATATTTGAACATGGCTATCGTATCCCCTCTTAACCTTCTCTTTTGCAGACTAAACATACCCAGCTCCCTAAGACACTCCTCATAGGGCTTCATGGCTTCCAGACCCTCCACCATTCTGATCGCCCTCCTCCTTCCTTGCAGTCCTCCCATCAGCAAGCAAAGACTTTTTTTTTCTTATTCCAGCAGGCTTTTGAGGACTGAAAGTTCTTAAAGCAAGCACTTTTAGGAAGACTGTTTCTCCTGATTCACACTCTGTCTTCTAGATAAGGCAAAAAGCAGTGGGCAACATGGGTGTCTCTGACTGTCTTGTACTATAACTCCCATAATTCTTGAAAATGGCAGTAGTGTGCCCTATACTATGTAAGGGTAATCTGCCAGGAACCCTCATGCAAAACAAAAACTATGAATTCTCCATTCCATTATCATCAATGAACACAATGTGCATGCATTCATGGTGGTGTGACATGCATCTGGTACATCTATTAATTGTGATTGGACACAAGGCTTCACACAACCTCACATTTGTGTGAGTGGAGATTATGCCAGCAGTGTGTTCTGCACTGTGTTCTGATCTGGATCTTTGGGAGTTCTAGTGCAAACCATCTGGAGGAAACACAGTTGCTTATACTGCTTGCAAGTCGTTGCCTCACTTCTCTCTTGAGACCAGAGAGGGGAACAATGGCACATTAATATTCTCAGCAGGCAGGCTTCCAACTCCAGTTTTCTCACTCCATACAGTCTAAGAGTCCAGCTCCTAACAGTGGGCAGGGAAGGGTCCAGACCTATCAGCTTTGGAAGCTCTCAAAAGGTTGACATGGAGTAAGAATCTTTCGTCCACTGTGATGACGTTGGGATATTTACTAAGGGTGAACAATTTATTTCCTCTAGCCGTTTCTGCCCAGTTGGTGGAGGCAGAGGAAGAGGAGGAGGAAGATGACTTTGACTTGAGGAAATGTGGTATAGGAACGTTGTGTGTTGCCTTGCTGATCGGCGCAGCTGCACTATTTGCAACATGTAAGTTTCAACTCTGCAAGAAATGGATGCCTTCAGAATTTCCCCGGCCAACCTTGGCCAAGATCCTGCACTAGGAAACATGGCTACAGGGCTGAAGCTCCACCACCCTATTTATGTCTCCAAACAACCTACCTCAGAAGCCAGGCAACATAAGGATTTCTGAGAAAATGAGGGACCAGGTGGTGGGTGACGAAGCATCCAGCCCTCTCTTAGCCGCAAGGGGCTTTGCACTGACCTACATTCTCTCTGAGTGGTATTTCTTGAGAGGTCACTTTTCTGTTGCACATGGAGTTGAAATGTTATTGTTGTTCCTGTGTGTCTTCAAGTCACTCCTGACATCCGGCAATCCTAAAGTGAACCTACCACAGGGTTTTCTGGGGGCTGAGAGTGTGTGACACATCCAAGGTCACCCCGTGGCCTTCCGGTCAAGCCGAGAATCAGGCCCTGGTCTCCAGGATTGTGGTCCAGTGCTCAAACCCCTACCTCATGCTGGTTCTCACAGCATACTGGCTTTCTAAAATTTTGTCTCTGGTCCTCACACAGCCAATCAGGGGTCTGGCCTCTGATTGCATTGAGATCCCTCAAAGCCATCTTAAGCGACAACGTCTCAGACAGAGTGGAGGCCTGTGACTCTCACATCATCACCATTTTTCTCCTAAATGATTTTTAACATCTTTACCAGATGAAGAAGCCAGGGAAGCTTCACAAGCTCGCATAATGCATTTTATGCTTTGGACTTGGTGTATTGCTGCTTGTGGATTAAATAATCCCAGTTCATTCCCCTTTTAATCCTGACTCATGGTGCATACGGCCTCTCCTCCTCCAGTTAACAGCCAGGCTTTCTGTGTGATCTCTCTATAGAGTGGCTTTGTGGAAGCAGTTCCTTGGTGCTTGCTGCCCAGGGCTTGGAAATGGACAGGACACCAAGGGGGAGAGGAGGGAGGGAGGGAAGGTGTGCATTGTCCTGGTTAGTCATGCATGAGATCACAGGACTCCTCATCAGAACTGACTGACTTAGTGGAGGTAGGATATAGGCGGGTACAAGGGTGGCAAATCATTTACTATCCCCTCCACAGCATTGCAGCTGAACTGTTCCAAAAGATGCTTTTCCTCAGATGGAAAGTTGTCAGAGGCCATTTCCGCGAGAGCCTGTTATAGTGCTATTATTCCACTTTCAACATCCTATGGAATCCTGGGGTTTGCAGTTCAAGGAGAGGCCTCAAAAGACCCTCCCTAAATTGTAAACCCCAGGATTCCATAGGATGTTGAAAGTGGAATAATAGCACTATAACAGGCTAGTGCAGAAATGGCTAGAGTCACACTCAACAAATGAGTAACAACCACAGGCTAGGTGTACTAAAAACAACCATCTGGAACGGACCTCATAATCAAGGGCCCAGAATGACCACTAACACAGGCATAATTAGATTTTTGTCAAGATCAACTTCCAGTGAGTTGAAAATGAGGATTTTGGAGGCGGGGAGAGATTCCCTTCTATTTCCTGGTTTTGGGGACAGGAGCATGTTGCTTTAAGCCAAAGGCCAGTGATAGCAGCTCTCCAGAGATCTTACTGGGCTGCCAATGCCATCAGTCTTTCATAATCATAGGGATAAAGGATGATGGAAGTTGCAACCTACAAATATCCAGAGGCCACAGTTGCTGAGTCCTGTTTTAAAAAAGGCATACAGACTACCCTGGTGAGATTTGATAGCAGTTCTCCTTTTCCAGATAGCTTAGCCTAGGGATCTGGTTCATGGGCATTTTACCTTCTGGAAAGAAAGTCTTATCATATTTGCTGGTGTCCCAGCAGCAGCCAGTTCCTCTCGTCTTTTGGATTCTCACCTTACCCTCAAAGGGAGATCTGTGGTGCGTCATTTTCTTCTTTTAAGAGGAAAAGTTTTACATACAGATGTAGGAAGAGTGAGAGCCAGAAGCTCTCACCTTAATCTTACTGGTAGTCCAAACTGAAGTAAGCCCATTGAAGCATTGGGATGTTTGTAGATGTTGTTATTCAGCAGTTGATTCAATGAGTCTGCTTTAGATAGGATTTCCAGTAGGGTTCAGGTCACTCCTTCCTGCTTGATGGAGTGGAATGGGGTGCTTCTGAGAGGATGGATGAAGATGCTTGTCCATGCCCCGAGGCACTGTCGCCTGTAGTACTGCTTCTCCTGGTCAAGGGAAACCAGGCTGAAGATCTAAGACTTGGTGAGCCCTGAGGAATGGAGCAAGGCTTGTGATGGGGCTAGAGTGTACCACTTGCAGAAGTGAGTAGTGCCCCTAACGACCATTTTCTTTTTACTTTTCTCCATATTAGATTATGTGGAGAAAGAAAAAATTGGAAAGAAGCATATAGCACTGGGAAGGATGCGGGAGTATCTGGTCAACCACAACCAGTCTTGGCAAGAATTGAATGGTAAGCAATATGTTGTGAATTACCCTACAATTGGTGGTGGGATTTATTTCCAATTACCTCTGCTTGGTAGGCAGGTGGGCAGTAGAAGGACTGCAGTAGAAAAAGATATACTCACTTGCCAGAATCCAGTTGGTATGTTACACATTGCCTAAGTTCCCCTGCAGAAGCAATTGACATCTCGGCAATATCAAGGTATTTTCCCCCACATCTGGAGTTCATATATTTAAATGCTGAGGTCAAAGGGAACTGAACATGCAGCCACTGATAATATCAATCAATGCACCTGGGTAATAGAATCATAGAATCAAAGTGGTGGAAGAGGCAACTGGGTCCATCGAGTCCAACCCCCTGCCATGCAGGAATACACCATCAAAGCATTCCTGTTTAAAAACCTCCAAAGAAGGAGACTCTACCACACTCCCAGGTAGCACGTTCCACTGTCAAACTGCTCTTACCATCAAGAAATTCTTTCTAACGTTTAGATGGAATCTCTTTTCCTGCACTTTGAATTCATTTTTCCATCTCGTAGTTTCTGGAGCAGCAGAAAACAAGCTTTCTCCACACTCCATATGACATCCCTTCAATTATTTAAACGTGGCTATCATGTTGCCTCTTAACCTTCTCTTCTCCAGGCTAAGTATACCCAGTTCCCTAAGCTATTCCTCACAGAGCATCATGATTTCCAGGACTTCTGACATTTTGGTCACCCTCCTCTGGACTCGTTCCAGCTTGTCAATATCCTTTTTGAATTCTGGAGGCCAGAACTCGACACAGTACTCCAGGTGGGATCTGACCAAAGCAGTGTAATGTAGTACCTTACACTTCTGCCAGTTGAAATTCATTTTGTTAGTTTTGACCCAGCTCTCTAATCTTTTAAGATCATTTTGAATTCTGATCCTGCCTTCTGGGGTGTTAGCTACTCCTCCTAATTTGATAAGAATGCCCTCTATTCCCTCAACTAAATCATAAAAATGTTGCATAGCACTGGGCCCAAGACAGAACCCTGTGGTTCCCCACTAGTCACTTCTCCCGAGGATGAAGAGGAGCCATTGGTGAGCATCCTTTGGGTTTGGTTGGTCAACCAGTTACAAACCCACCTAACAGTAGCATTGTCTAGCCCACATTTAGCATTGTCTAGCCCACATTTTGCTAGCTTGTTGGCAAAAATATCATGGGGGTCGAATTGATTAAATCCACAAAAGCTCATGCTAAAATAAAGGGCATTGCTTGATTCCTGTTACTTGTTCCTGTTGGCACCACAGATCAAGAAGGGTATTGACAAGCTGGATCGTGTTCAAAGGAGGCTGACTGAGAAAGGGAAGGATTTAGAAACCACACCCCAGGAGGAATGGTTGACAGGGTTGGGTATGCTGAGCCTGGAGAAGAGAAAATAGAGAAGCGTTATGGTAGCTATCTTGAAATATCTGAATGGGTATCACATGGAGGATGGAATGAGCTTCTTTTCTGCTCCTCCAGAGGACAGGATCCAAACCAGTGGACTCAAATTACGAGAAAGGAGATTCAGACTAATCATTAGGAAGAACGTTCTGATGGTACGAGTGGTTCAACTGTGAAATGTGCTACATTGCAATGTGGTAGTAGACCTTCCTGCATTAGAGGTTTTTCAACAGAAAACCACCTCCCAGGGATCCTTGCAGGGTTGCTTTAGCTGTGTATTCCCACAGTGGCAAGGCAATGAATTTTACGGCTCTTAGGATAATTTCTAAGTCAGTGATCTCTTGTGTTGACTTGGTGGTTGTTATTGTGTGCCTTCAAGTTGTTTCCAACTTATGTCAACCCTAAGATGAACCTATTATGGAGTTTTCTGGAGCTTACCAAGTTATAATTGATTCAAGGTATATACCCAAGTTAAGATAGCCTATTGGATTTAGAGCTGCAGTGAGAATCACATGACTCTCCAGATGTTGGACTGCAGCTCCCAGCATTCATAATCATTGACTGTCAGGGCTCGCAGGCTACTGAGATGTGAAGTCCAGCAATATCTGGAGGGCTGCATGATTCCCACCCCAATGATAACACTGCAAGCATCTGAGGAAATGGACTGGGGAAGTATCTAAGAGAATTATGCCACTGGCTTTCTGAATATATATAATTGGGGCAGAGTTAATAGAGTTTATAGTTGTTGTTTTTTGGATTTCTAAGCTGTGTTCCTTTTATTTTATTTTATTTTATTTTATTTTATTTTATTTTATTCTTTTCATTCAGCTACATTATATCCTGAATTTGGGAAAGATCTTTCTGCTGGAGAGGGGAAATATAATACGTAATTAGTATAGTCATGCTTCTGAAGTTGGGCATGGCTGTTTTGGATAGCATGCAATAGGCTGTTGGGAAGTGGTTGTGTGTTTGTATGCATGTAAGAGTGGATGTTAGAGAGTCCCTTGACTGGAACTTTTGCAAACCATTCAGATTCACTTATACTTTACGAAGCTTTGAAGTTGATGGACAACGTGATGGATGCCAAAGAGAGAACTATGAAGGCGCAAGATAAGATTGGTAAGTTACGTTGACACTAAGTGGCCATTTCTGCACTAGCCTGTTATAGTGCTATTATTCCACTTTTAGCATCCTATGGAATCCTGGGGTTTGCAGTTTAGGGAGGGGCCTCAAAGGGGAGGGGCCTCAAAGCTTTTGAGGCCCCTCCCTAAACTGCAAACCCCAGGATTCCATAGGATGTTGCAAGTGGAATAATAGCACTATAACAGGCTAGTGCGGAAATGGCCAGTGATGTAGAAGGATACAAGCACTGCGGCAAACCATTCTTAAATTCTCTCTGCCAAAAGTCCTAATGAACAACTTTCTAGATTTTCTGTATCATCATGGCTAGAGCTTGAATGAACTCTAAGGTCTTGGTTTCACCAAGAACAAAAGCACTGTTTAGCTTCCTCATGCTTTCACTCCAAACCAGGAATTCACTTTACCAGTTCTGCAGATTCTGTGTGAGCGTGGCCCACAGTCAAGACCAAAGAGGCAAATGCTGCATCCAATACAGCATCCAACGGAATCCCCAAGAAAGAAGAGAGATATGTCTCCGAGTGCTCAGTGGATGGTTGTTTTCCTTTCTTTATTTTCAAAGAAGCCCAAAGTATATTTAAGCCTATGTATAATTTTCAGTGGCTTTCTTCAGGGCAATATGAAATCTAACTGCAGAAATTTCTGGAGCTGAAAATCGCATTCCTTCTGGGAGATTTTTCAGCTCCCAGAAATTTCTGCAGCTAGATTTCATAGTGCCCCCGAGGAGGGCCAGTGAAATATTAGACACTCCACCACCCCATTAAGCTAGGCTTCCAGATGCATGTAACAGGCCTTTCTCAGTAGCAGCACCTTGACTGTGGAACCGTCTCAAGGGAAACCAGCCCAGGCTCCAATCCTTCCAAATTTCTGGTGGGCAACTGAAACTGCATTATTTTAATTGATCTTTGGTCCTTGATAGTTTACGGGAGACTGCTCAGGTTGGTTTTAATTGTTTTTGCAAGTGCCTGTGATTTTCAAAAAATTTAAAAAGAAGTGTTTTAATTTGCTTTTTTATATGGGGTCAGCCATTTTCCAAATGTTCCTTCCCTAGTACAACAAGTAATTATGAATAATTTAATTGGCCAGAATCCATGATCAATTATGCCGGAGTAAACTAGAGCTATGCACCCTTAACTGGTTTGTATTCACAATCCTTTCATATTCAGAATCACGGCGATAGCGTGGGAAATATGTAGGTGTTGTAAAAATCCCCCAGTCCTGTCTCACTGGGCATTACCCACTGCAAGCAATGAAGGTCTGTTCTCCTTCCGACTGGGACACAGCAGACTGACTTTTCCACTCCCCTCACGCCAGGGATCTCTGGTACAAGAAGGAATTGTGACAGGGATCCTGCTTCTGATCGTCACATGGGAGATTACTGGTGAGAAGAGGGAGGGCACTGTCAGAATGCTGCATCCCAATCAGTTGAGGAACAGACCTCTGTCACTCCCAAAGGCTGCTGTTGCTCCACTGGCATACCCCGTCCCGGGAGATATAAAATGGATATCAAATACGCCCACCATGCCAGAGGGGTTGCCTGGGTGGGCACATAGACAAATAGGTCGAACAACTGAAACTAGGTCAAGGCCAAGAAAATCCCCAATCATGTTTCCCAAGGAGACCTCAGGCTAGACACATCCGCACAAACAAAGGGTCCTCAGCCAAGAATAGCCAACTTGAGGTCATTACCAGGTTTTCCCCAGGCTGAGCAACTCTGACTTTGGAGAATCCTACAAAGTGAGGTCCATTTACATGATCCAATCATTCAAGCTATCAAGCTGCTATTGTGTGGCATTTTTCCTTTTATTTTGGCCATTGTTCTTCCCGGAAGAGGGCCTGCCCTCAAGGTACGTTCTGCCCTATAAGTAGTCTCAGTTTTGGAGGGTCTCTTTGGAGAACTCCCCGCCACGCTAGCAGACCAGCACTCTGTTAGTCGAGTGATCCCTTCAGCCGCCTCTTTTCGCTGAGTTTCGTCCTTCTTGCTGCTTCCTGGACTGAAGACTTCAGGATAGGTGCAGTATCACCGCCTTTACACCCTCTCTGCTATATCCCCTATCAATTTTCATCTCTTTCCCTTCTCGATAGGCCTTGTGTGCATGAGTGAGTGACTGCATTGGTGCTTGAGAACACATTTATTAATACAAACCATTTATTAGTACATTTGTCTGGCTTTTTGATTGGCCTGACCTCATAAAAATTGGGTAAAAGATCCTGCTGGGGGTACCCTGCCCCTCATTTTGCTATTGCCAGTGCTCTGCTAATTTCCCCAAGCTTTACATTTTGGAGCAAATCAAGGTGTCCCCATGGGACCCCCCAGAAGTCAGGGTAACACTGCTGCCTGGTAAATCATGATAGGAGATGCTTCTTAGTTAGGCCACTTCTGCACTACACTGTTATAGTGCTATTATTCCACTTTCAACCTCCTCTGGAATCCTGGAGTTTCCAGTTTAAGGAGAGGCCTTTAGAATTCTCAGCCAGAGAGCTCTCTGGTCTAAGTAAATTACAAACCCCAGAATTTCACAGGAGGTTGAAAGTGGAATAATAGCGCTATAGCAGTGTAGGGCGGAAATCGCCTCTGTATACTTAACTAAGTAACTGATTTAGAATGGGTTGGCCAATTTCTTCTTCTGTTAAATAAAATATTTTATTTCTGCACACGTGCCTTTTGGGGTCACTATGTCAGGCCCAGTGCTGTCTCTGCTGGCAATAGATGTACAATTGCGTTTTCTGTCTTTGGTGACCAGGGCCATTTCTGCACTGGACTGTTATAGTGTTATTATTCCACTTTCAACATCCTATGGAATCCTGGGGTTTGCAGTATAGGGAGGGGCCTCAAAGGATTCCATAGGATGCTGAAAGTGGAATAATACCCCTATAACAGTCTAGTGCAGAAATGGCCTTAGTCATGACTGTAACACCATTGCTATGATTGTAACTCCCCCCTCCTCATACCTACTTTACTGGGCTTCAAATGTACGGAAGGAAAAGATCCATTCTGATGGTCATTGGAGCACAGGTGAAGGACATTTCCATCCGGCTAATTAAATAACCAGGAGAGGTTACTTAATTAAGTACATTAAATAAGTAGCTAATAGAGAATACTGGCCCAAATATTTGCAGAAAGAGAGAAAAAGAGAAGGGGGTTCTACAAGCTGACCCTAATAAAACTGCTGATTTTCTTTGTTCCTTATCTGCTGCGGCTCACCTCAAAGATGAAGTCATTCGAAAACTCAATGAAGGTTGGAAAGTATTTGGTGGCAGCCTCTATTACATTGACCCAAAGCAAAAGGACTTCTCTCAGGCCAGAAAAGAGTGTGAAAATCTGGATACAGTTATGGCTACAGTTCCTGATCAAAACACAGAGGTAGGTAGATCAATGGAATGTAAAGATGCAGCCAACACTTTCATACCATCATGATGGTTTCTGTTGTGAGAGGTATGCATTGACCAAGGCCATTTCCACACTACACTTTTATAGTGCGATGATTCCACTTTCAACATCCTATGGAATCCTGGGGTTTACAGTTTCCTGAGGCCAAGGGCTCTCTGGCTGAGAATTCCAAAGGCCCCTCCCGAAACTGCAAACCCCAGGATTCCATAGGATGTTGGAAGTGGAATAATTGCACTATAAGAGTGTGGTGCGGAAATGGCCCAAGTATTAACCAAAACAGACCCTGCTTAGCTTCCAAGACAGGTTCTGGTGTCTTTCAGGTATTTAGTATTTGGTTTAGAGACTGCCAATGAATCCCAGCTGGTCTTACATGTAGGCTATATGTCAGAGGGAAAAAATGGCAAAACCACCTCTGGGTATTCTTTGCCTAAGAAAACCCTATGGAATTCCTCGGGTTGCCATAAATTGGCAGGAGATTTGAAGGTGCATCTGCACACATACGCACACACATTATTGCCACATAAGGCTCCATTTATTGCCCACTTTGGCCTTTGAAAAAGTAGCCCAGTTGATCCCAGATTAATCTGGAACCTACCTAATTCAACTCAGTCAAAATCCAGTCAACGTGTTTCACATTGATGATAATTGCAGCAAGAAATAATTGCTTTCCTGTCTGCTAAACATGTCCAACAGTTGCCACAGGGGCTCATATACATCTTTAAGACACCGGTCATTTCCAAACTAGGCTGTTATAGTGCTGTCATTCCACTTTCAACATCCTGTGGAATCCCGGGGTTTGCAGTTTAGGGAGGGGTCTTTGAGGATGGCCTTTGAGGACCCTCCCTAACCTGCAGGATTCCACAAGATGTTGAAAGTGGAATAATAGCACTAAAACAGTTGAGTGCAGAAATGGCCACCAACATGATTGCAGCCGTTGTGTCGAAGTTTTATCTTTCCCCAGCTCAGGTGCATCTCTCCCTGGATCAAGGCCTGGGTCCACTATTTTGCATGTACCTCTCTCAGAGTGGCTAACAAAGCACCACCTGGGACCACCATAAGTCTAGAAAAGCTTTGAGATGAGATTCTAGTCCCCAAAAGATTTTGTTTGCTTCTTTCTTTCACAGTTGTTTTTAGAGGCAGAATCTAAAAACACAGAAGATGGTATCTGGATTGGGCTGGAGAAGGTAAATAAGAAGTGGACCTGGCTGTATGACAACCTAACATTTACAATGAGGTAAACCTGTGACCAAAACTTCTCCACAGATTTCACTGCGTAAAAGCTTCTCAGGGAGTGTCGAAGTGTCCATGTTCCCTGCATGTATACTGCCTAGCACAGGATTTTGCGTCCCTCCAAAAGCAGGTGTAGTCACTGCTCAGAGGCAGAATATTACACATATGGAGATGCAGTCAGCCCTCTGTAGTTTAACTGCCATGGATTTAATACTCCCGGGTTATTTGCTACCAGCTCCACTCTGCCCTACACCATTTTAAATAATTTTCCTCTAACCAATATTTTCTCAATCAGGGCTTCCTGACCCTTAAAGGCTACAAATGCTGACAGAGTCTTAAACTCAGTGGCAAATAATATGTCACTGCCGTTCGCTCTGTAAAAAATGTTTCATATGAAAAAGTGAGCAGCCTCGCCAGGTTATATTTGGCACTAGCAACAATTTCCAAACCTAGCCCAGTCCTCCTGGTTCTCTACCCTGCACATGAACAGAACAAAACGTAGATTTAACTCTCGTTGTTTCCTTTCCAGCTTCTGGATGCCCGGTAGGCCAGATGCATTTGCTCCCATAGAAGAAAACTGTGTAGAAATTAAAAAGAAATGTGAGGACCCAGCGAAGTGCTGGAACAATGTTAGCTGCATCAAGAAAAGAAGTGCAATGTGTAGGATGGATCCAGATCCAAAACTGGTGTCTTAAGATCTGGATCCCCCGATTTCAGTGATTTCTTTTTTAAATGGATGAAAATTTCACAGCAGAAGCCCTTGGGCAAGCCAATGAGTTTGCCACCTTTTGGAAACTGGGTGTGAAAGAGCTCCTCTCTGTGACTTTAGCAGTTCGTCAATCCTGCTTTTTTGAGGCCAGAAAAAAAAATATCCTGAGAGATGTATGTGGACACAAAGAATAAAGCACAAAACATTTATACCATAGCGCACTCTCTGTTGCAAGCAAATGGAATGCCAATAACAGAGTATCAATCAATGTTTCTTAAAAAATTCTCATTAAAAAACCCCTAATGTAATAAATATACATAAGGGATATTTTGATGTTATTATTATGGCATCGTGAATTCTTCCAAGGTTCTGCGTGCAGTTAGAAGTCCCATTAATGTCAACATGCAGATGGTGACTAAAACAAATAGACAAAGTAGGAGAAAGGATGAAATCAAGGTTCTGAAGATGTTGTTATTTGCTGTCAAGTTGGCTTAGATTTATACAGTGGTGCCCAAAGGAAGGGTCTACCAATAATTTTTACTATGGAGATAGACATAAACTCAGGCAAGGAGCCAGTGGTGGATTTCTGCAAGGACTGGGTGGGGGAAAGGGCATCCTGTGAACTGCATTCAGCCTCCAGCGTTGTTTTGTGGGTTTCCACTGCATCAAAATTTTTACAAATGTACCTCTCAAAACACCCCCAAATGCCCACTAGGTTGCTACTTCCCATGGAAAATAAGTCCCCTCAGTGTCATGCCCGAGCCCCAGGACTCGGGTGCAAACACAGACAGGGTCCTTCCCAACAGCCACAACACAGAGGCCCTTTTCGCATGGCGTTTTTGATGCGAAAGGGCCCCTTGAGCATCTCACAAATGTGAGGAGCAGTCCACACGACACACTCACATTTGCATGACGTTCCAGGGCCTGACACGGACTGCACACGCATTTTTTCATTTTTGGTTGAAGCCGAAAATGCTGCGCGGTCGCGCATCACTCTGGGGCCCCGCATGCACTTACCTTGTGTGTGGAGCATCAGGAGCCGGACCGGTTGTGCTTCCTGTCTCAGTGCAGCCTGGGAAGGTCCCAAGCTGCACTGAAAAAGGAAGAGGCGGGGCTCTTGCGCGAGCAGGAAGCTGAAGCAGAGCTGAAGGACCCTGGATGCAAGAGCCTCTCTCTGGAGGCTGGTCGTGCAAACACCGCACCCCAGCGCCAAAAATGGGTGAGTTGCAGAAAGGGTCAGAGACATGAACAGGACAATACTTAACTGCAGCCCAGCATAGATGAGAAAGGGAATGCCCACAAGGCTCAGAGCAATTATATAGAGAAGATGCATTAGTTAGGCAAACAGCTGGAGGAGGCTGCTGGCTAGTAAATACAAGAGATAGGGTAGGAAGACAATAGGCATTTCTTGTGGAAGCAACATGTTCTTCTTTTGGATCTTTGGCTCATGTTCCTGGAAAACCTTGACTCTCACTTTGTGTGCTGACTATGCTGCTGGATACTCCTTTGGACTGACACTCTGAATTTATTACTGACTTGGACTGCTGAAACAAAAATGGTAACTGACTGAAAAGCTTTTGTAAACCTTGTTTGTGGCTGCCATCTCTTGGAGGACTGTGAACTGTGGCTGGCTTTCTGGACAGGACAAATGAAAAGAGGTAATCTGTCAGGGCATTTCAGTACCAGCAGCCTGCTCAATCATGTTAAGAAGCAGCAGAAAGCAGAACAGAGGCAGAAAAGTGACCAAGTAGCACAAGAATTATCCAGAGGACAGGAGCAAAGAGAGCTACATCTCTGAAAGGCCACAACTGTCAGTCTCCTCTCCCCTCCAAGAGGTTTAAGTAGACTCTTACTGGCTTGCCTGAAGAGATCTCCATACCATCTTTCCGCCAAAGTGTTCCTACTGGGCTCAAACTGGTCAAAGCACAGGAATAACTGTAATATCTCCCCATTTTCTTGTTCTATCTTGAATTGATGAATCTGAATTGTGTTATGCCCCCTCTCCAAGTTTTACATCATGACAGCCCAGGCTTTACTTGACCAGTCCGTTTTGGAAGTAACTATAGGGTTTGCTCATCAGGAAAGCTTCAAAGAAAGCTGTTAAAGTGTGTTGTGTGGGATAAAAAAGCTTTGAATAGCAAGGCACACAGTTCCTTTCAGAGCTCCTCCAAAATAGCCAGTGAAATGGGCTTGCAAGCATCCTTTGCTGCTTCCATCCCTCCAGCATAGCAATAGCAATAGCATGTGTATTTCTATACCGCTTATCAGCTTTGTGGTCTCTAAGTGGTTTACAATGTGTTAGCTAATTGCCCCCAACAAGCTGGGTACTCATTTTACTGACCTGCGGAAGGAAAGAAGGCTGAGTCAATTTGGAGCCCAGCAGGACTGAACCCACAACCTTGTGGCTGCAGCGCCGGCATTTAACCACTGTGCCACCAGGGCTCCTGATGTGGATCTAAAACCTCCCGATGCAGAGAACACCTGTATCTTTGCCAGGATCAGCAAGGCTGACAGCCGGCTCACTTTTGGAACAAGGCAGCAGTTCCCAATCCCACATTCACACAGAAAACTTCATAAGTTCTGGGACAGGAATGGCTCGCTTCTTCTTTAGAGCAGCACCCCATTACAACTGTGCAAATTCTGTAAACACTCTTAGATACCTCTTATTGCTGCTAGCAGCCAAGCAGGGACCACTGTCTTTCATTGCCTTACTCCCCCAAGACTTTGGTCCTAGAGGCATCTGGTTTGGAACCATGCCAGCTGTTAAGCCCAATGCAAACCAGTCTATCTGTTTATGGGGGAAAGCATCAGCAACACCATTGTTCAATCTCCCAACATGTACTATGAAAACAATATTCATGTTATAGATAGCTAAGGGTAAACAATGGCCATTTCCATGCTAGACTGTTATAGCGTTATTATTCCACTTTCAACATCCTATGGAATCCTGGGGTTTGCAGTTTAGGGAGGGGCCTTCGAGGTCACTCCCTAAACTGCAAACCACAGGATTCCATAGGATGTTAAAAGTGGAATAATAGCGCTATAACAGGCTAGTGCAGAAATGGCCAGATGAAAAGATGCACTTGAACTGATTACAACCTAAGTTGTTACATGTATGATGATTACCTCATTTTGGATCTTTCTCCTAACTGTAAGCTGTCCCCACTTATCTGAGAGGTGAGAGACTGGAGCACTGTCAGAAAATGGAAGTGGTTGAAGAATGGAAGCCGTGTACTACACTGTAGTGAGCATGAAGGGTTTACAGAGGCTCGCTTGGTAGTGACTTTGCATGCTGTCTCAGCTGGCTTGACACCTTTCCCGCGCTCAGCTTGCTTTGCAAGCAGTTCCATCTTATTCTTTTGAGGCTTCCAAATTAAGGACAACTTCTAACAAACCTTCAATGGGGGTTCTTCTCTTTCATCAGTTCTTCTTGCCTATGGAGACATAGGCGAGAATTATTTATTTATTTATTTATTTGTTATATTTGTAGGCCACCTTTCTCCTGGAGTGGGACCTAAAGTGGCTTCCAACAATAAACAAACACATTAAAAAGCATTGGAAACAGCTAAAAACATTAAAAGGATATAAAATCATAAAACACTTAAAACAATATTCAATTTAAAACAAGAAGTACTAATGAAAGAGAAGAACCCCATTGAATTAATAGAAGTTGTCCTGGATTTAGACACACCAAAAGAGCAAGATGTCAGATAATGGGGCATCAAAACCAAGCAGAGGATGACTTCCTGTACATCCACTAAGCTAGTAACAGATTACAAATCAACCACCATAAATCAATACCTGGAAAAGAAGTCTAGGCTCAGAAAAAGTTCACATGCCCTGAAAAAGAATTCTAATACCAAATTCAAAGTTCTCCCACTAATACTGAGAACCCTTCTGCTTGAAATATTATGTCAGAGGGATGGTGGATGATGGGTGCTATACAAAAATCCCAGTAGCACTTCCCTCTAGCACCGAGCTCTGGCAAAAAGACAGTTCACCAGAGTTAAGTGTTTGAAAATCACCATACAGCAGAGTTTACTCACACAACTTGAAGCATCCCAGCAGAGTGTTAACCTTTAGCAGCAAAAACCCTGAAGCCAGGAAAAATACTCCCACGCAAATGTTATCTTCCAACAGGAGGCTTTTTATGCTTGAGTTACAATATATACAGTATATACAAATCTCCAGCTGAATTTTCAGCATTCAACAGCATGCAGAACATAGCCTCCAGCTGTTCTCCAGACACTTAGAGGGCTAGAACACACCCTTTATATACAGCCATTGCTGATGCAACTCTAGCAGCCCTTGCTAGAGGTATGATGCAACCTTCCTGCCTGGTTACACAACCCAATGACTCATGCAGATGTTACTTGGTATCGCATCATCCACTGTCATTCCCAGGTGCAAAACTTAAATGTACATCAAGTATATGTTATTTGGACTTAGGTTCTGTCCAACCTTTCCTCACATGTTACTGCAACAAGGCTTCAAACCTCATTGGTCTGCTGGGATGACTAGGAGTGATCCCAAGAACTGCTCAAAAACTGAGACTATTTGTAGGAGAAACAGTACCTGGAGGACTAATCCTTTCCCGGGGAGAACAATTGGTGTTGGAGCGATAACGATAACGAAGCTCCACCATGGCAATTTCCTTTGTGTGATGGGATTGCAAAGTGTTGCCAAAGTCTCAGGATCTTCGGCTGTGTTAATTTGTGGTGTGAGTTCATGTAAATGGCCCTTGCCTGATGGAATGTTTGCTCAACTTGGGGCAGACACGCTAATCCCCTCAAGTCAGCTTCCCAGGGGCTACGGACCCTTTGTCTATTGGGCGTTTACACACCTGGAGGTCTCCTGGGGCTACATGATTGGGGATTTTACTGGCCTGACCAGTAATCTTTTGACCATTGCTGCCTACGTGCTCATCCGGGTGACCTCTCAGGCACGTTGAATCACGTTTTACTATCAAAATTCTAGAACCCAGGATAGGGTTTTTCCAGTGGAGTAACAAGGATGTTAGTCAATCTGTCACCAGCATGCAAGAGTGTGATGAAGAGTTGTGACAGTTCCCCACAAGGGTTCCTGCTTCACAGCCTTGATTACTCATAAGAAAGAGTCGGTCACATCACCCTGCGCTACCTTGTTTGGTAGCAAAACAGACTCCCATTGCTCTGAATGGCTGACCCAGCTTTTAAGGTGGTGTTACCACTGTGTTCTGGCCTGGCCTTTGGTGAACAAAAGATATCATTTTGATATCATAATTCGGCCCTACTCTGCCACCAGCCAAGTGTTTGTGAGGCCACCGAACAAGTGTGAAGCTAGGCATGGCTACTACTTGCTGCTCTCACCAAACCAAGCTAGATATTGCCAGATCTGCTTTAGGGGACCTCCCGAAACAAACACCTTCATTACAAATGCACGCTACCACAAAGGGACCCTCTGCTCCGAGAGGACGTCCTGGCGAGCTAGGTACTTAACTGCCAAGCTAGCCGCATCTCAATACCGGCCATACCATTGTCAACTCGGACTCTAACTCAATCATGCAAATTCTGACCTTTCGGAGGCTTTGTCTCCAACCCAAAGCTTATTGTTTTCACCCAAGACCAGACTGGCCTGCAGTTGTTCTTTCCCCTATAAAAATCCCCCACTTTGAGAGCTCTTTGGAACTCTCGCCGGATCGCCCGAACTTCACTCTGCCTTGCTGCCGCTCGGTTTAGCAGATTCCCTTCGGCCGCCACGCCGGGTTTCCTCCTCTTCAATTGGCTTCTCCAGGACTGCAGGACAGGTGGCGTATCACCCATTCCCCTTGAAATTCTCTTCTCCTTTCTAGTTAGGGATGTGTTTGTGTTTTTCTTTAATAATTGTTTAATAAATCCTAACTATTGTTTGAACCATTTGCCTCCTCACTGACCTGACGTTGTAGACACAGGGTAAAAGATCCTGCTGCGTTGCCAAGAGAGTGCTCCAGCTAATTTTCCCCATCTTTGCTTGTTGTTGTTGGTAGTTTGGGCACCCCTCCCGGGACCCCCAAGTCACAGGGTAACAGTGGGCTGCAGGTTCATTTGTGATCAAGGCCAAACGAGGCAGTTATGATGCCCTCGGTCTCACTTATGACATCATAACCAACAGCATGCCAGCCCCAGAGTCACCCTGTCTTCAGGGGATGGGTCAAGGGGAAGCCTACTATAGTCTAAGTATGGGGCTCCACCTCAGAACTGTGGCATGTGGTCTCAGGATACCTGTCATTTCACAGTACCCAGGAGCTCAGGGAAATTTTAGGAACTCCCAGGCTTCGTAAGGACTGGCAATGAGAAAACGAAAGAGATGCACCAAGTCACTGAGAAATTGGCTGCCATTCAGGATGTGAGGAGCATGTGTGCTGAACAGCTTCAAAAGTGGTCCGTGTGTCAGGGCTGGTGGTGATTTTCAACACTGAATCAGCTGAAGTGAGTCTAGGGTCACTATGTGGGTCATTTTGCCTAGAAGGAATGGTGCCTTACTTCAGAAAACGAAGGCCTAGTCTAAGTGGGCACAGCAGAGACTTGGTCTTAAGGTCCGTACAGTTCTCCTTGAATTTTTATGAATTTTTACAGTTTACTCACCACATCTGCAGATTCTGTATCCATGGATTCAACCAATCACAGCTTAAAATCCCAAAAGCAGACTTTGATTTTACCATTTTATATCAGGGATGCCATTTTACTACACCATTGTACACAATGGGACTTAAGCATCCACGAATTTTGGTATGCACAGAGTGTCCTGGAACCCAACTCTAGGAGATACGGAGGGCCCACTGTAGTTTCCAGAGAGACACTATGCAGGTATTCTGTTGGTGACTTATGTGTGCATAATTTCCCCTACACATGTGGCTGTCCTTTTTTGGCCATGGTGTAATGTCTATGTTCATCTGATGGCTGCAGAAGCTAATTTGAAGAAGTGGTGTCTTTGCACTGTGCAAAAATATGTGGTGTTGGGCAATGGAAAAAAAAATATTTTTTGCACACTCACAGGGTTGTGATTCACTAAAGCAAAGTGATCACATAATTCCATGAATGTGAAGCTACACCCCATCTCCTTGATATACCATCTTGGCCACTCTTGGAGGCATCTGGTGTAAAAAAAATGGCACATAGACTTTGTTTAGCTGCTTCTACTGTTACTTGCAACCAGCTGACCCCAAAAGCCTCCCCTTTCCTCCAGCACATTCATTAATTTATTTAAAGGGAGATGCTAGGAAAGTCCTGGTGTAGATAAGACTTGTGCCTTTGGTGCCAGAAGACTTGCTTCTTCGTTCTACTTATGTGAGAACAAATGGTGATCATGAGTTATAAGATTCTCCCATGTCTGTAGTTCTTATCGTCAGAAGTTGAGAGAATTTCCTTTTTAGCATGTCTCTAGCGCTGCCACTTGGAACCCCAGTTGCTTCTTGTCAATCAGGAGAGACCATCATGGGGATGGCCTTTGGGGAACCTTGGTCCTAGCATTGTAATGTTCATTTTCACGCCTTGCAATAGATTATCTGGGTGAAGAAGACAAAACAAATAAACAAACAAAAACAGACACAGATCTTGTCAGTCTGCAATTGAATTGGTTGATGTTTACAGATTTAATTCTTCCTTGCTTGCAACTGGGTGTCCTTGGGCGATCTGCGAACAATCATAGTACAATCCATTTCTCCTCATCTTAATGATAGTACCAGATTGCTCGAGGTGACTTTTTACAAATGAACTTTCTTTTGGTCATGCAGTGATCGTCGTGCCAACATTGCTTTAAGTTGCATTCTGATGCCACGTAAATACAGTCACCCTTACCTGTTGGATTGTTATAATCCCAATACCTGTTTGAAAAACAAAACAGGAGGAATCAATCAACACAGCATGTCTACTTTCTTTTAACCCTTCACAATTGAATAAACACCTAGGTCATTTCCCTCCCAAAACTGCAAACCCCAGGATTCCATAGGATGTTGAAAGTGGAACAATAGCGCTATAACAGTCTAGTGCAGAAATGGCCCTAGCTCTCCCTCTTTAGGCTGAAGAGGATAGGGCATGTTGCTGCCCGCCACCTCTCTTGTCCCAGAGGGCACTGGCACCACCCCCTTCAGTTCTGTCCTTTCCACACAAAAGTCTGAGCAAGGATTTTCCTCCTCTTGGCTGGAATAGGAGTACAGTTCTTTACGCAGAGTTCCTGATTACTTGATTGTGCCCAGAACTTTCTGTGCAAACACGTACACAATCCTATTCACACTTATGGTTAGCAGTGGAAAAGGAGGGCCAGCAGGCGCCCCATAGGAAACAGCACCTCCAGCCAATGTCTCCTTGCATGTTGCCATACACTGGCCAACCTCAACACCCACACAGGGATTCTTCCCCATCCACCTCCCCTTTGGCACTGGTCTTACTCCGTTCCAGTGTTTGTTTAGCATTTTCTTGTCCTAACTAGATCTTCCTCCTTTTCCAAGTGCCAAGAGTTTCTCTGATGCCCCTGCACAACTGACTACAAACAGTAATGAATTTCTTGGGTCCCTTTCACACTAGACAATGACTGAGATCCCTTTAACAGTCTCGGCAACATCCTGAGATTTGTGGTTTGTTGAGGCACTAGAGTTCTCTGGCTAAGAATTCCAAGTGCACCTCCCTTTGGGCCATTTTTGGCTGGCCTGTTAACGGTTGCATTGTTTGGTTGACTTTGGCTATTATTATATGCCCCCCTAAACTACAAATCCTGGGATTTTGTGGGGTATTGCCATGGCAGTTAATGTGGAATCATAGGGATATACTTGGATAGTGTGAAATATGGACAAACAGAGGGAAAATGATATTTCAGGACTCTCTTCTGTACTCCTTCCTGGGCCTTTAGTGGCTTTTCCTTAAATTTTCACCTTTATGAGGGGAGTTCCTCAAAGCATGAGTGTAGGATTGCCATGTTATACTTTCCAAACTCCAGGGAAACTATAATGTTGCTTATTGTCCTAATCATGCAGTGGTTGCAAAACACCTGATTGATACAACTCCCCACCTAATTTCTGACTGAAAATCCTTCCAAAGTTGCTTTAGATGTTGAGTTCTTGTATCATGTTTGCATAGTGTCATTCCACACCCATGCACATCTCAGCTGAATTCCAGCTCTGTGCAATGAGTGATGTGTTTGCCAGTGCGGAAGGAGGTGGGGCAGCATCCCAGCCTAAGCTCAGCCAGCTGCTGCAAGCACTGCCTGACAATGAGACAAGAAGTCTTTATTATCTCAAACTAGGTATCTGAGACCCAGGACTCCTCTTCCTTTTCAAGCAGGTGGGATTTCACAGAAAGGAACAGAAGAACATCACCTGACCAGACACTCATGTCCTTCTTCTATACTGGTTTCACTGCTCTAGGTTCTCCTTTGACCACAGCCCAATTCCCAGAACATTATAGCATCACAGGCCATTTCCGCACTACACGGTTATAGTGCTATTATTCCACTTTCAACCTCCTATGGAATCCTGGGGTTTGCAGTTTAGGGAGGGTCCTTTAGAATTATTACTACTACTACTACTGCTACTGTCACAGTGCATCAATAAAATAGCAATTTTGCACTATAACTCTAAGGGGAAAAAAATAAAGAAGAAAGGAGGATAAAATTTGGCCTTTAAAGCAAACCATTACTTCAGGGGGAAAAAATCCCATTGGGAGATCCAAGAATTTGCTACAAACAAGCCTCCCAAAGAATGAAAGAAGTGGACTCAGAAGAAACAACAACTGGTCAAATCAAAGAGGTTCCATTGCAAGAACTTTCACTGCTTTAGACAACTCTGGAAAGGCCCTTAATTACCTGTATTGTTTGGTTGGTAAGGACAAAACACCCACCAAACTTGGCAATCACAAAAGTTCTCTGCATTTCATTATCAACTGTTTATTATAGATATGTTCAGCCTGAAGAAGAGAAGATTAAGAGGGGACATGATAGCCATCATATTTAAATTTTTGAAAGGATGTTGTGCAAAAGATGGAGCAAGCTTGTTTTCTGCTGTTCCAGAGACTAGGACACAGAGCAATGGCTTCAAGTGAAAAGAAAAGAGATTCCATCTAAATACTAGGAAGAACTTCCTGAGGGTAAGCGCTGTTTGACAGTGGAATACGCTGCTGCCTTGGAGTGTGGTGGAGTCTCCTTCTTTGGAGGTTTTTAAACATAGTCTAGACGGCCATCTGTCAGAAGTGCTTTGAATGTGCCTTCCTGCATTGCAGAGGGTTGAACCCAACAGCCCTTGGGGTCTATTCCTAATCTAGAATTGCATTATTCTATGATGTGACTATAAGAACATGCCCAATATGTGAAATTTAGCAATGCTTTTTTTCAGATGTAAAAGATACCTTCATATTTTTTTTTTCTGGAAGACAAACTTTGTGCTGAATTTCTAGATTAAGTGCATGGAAAGAGTATGAACAGCTCTCTGTAAAGAAAAAAAATGTGAGAAACTTTCTACAGTGCAGGCCATAAAGAAGTATGGTTCAGAAACTCACATTGTCTGAGCTGCTAGTTTATTAAGCCATATCAGGCCATTCTTCACAGATTTATTCTTATAGAGTCCAATCCAGTATTCACTTCTCAGGCGCTTGGATTCTTGGTCTATAAAGCCCTGCAAAAGAAGCATCAGAAAATCTTCAGTCGGAAGGAAGACCTGCATTCTTTCCATGAGACTTCCCTACCGTTGACTGGTCCCAGCAGTGACATATGGGCAAAATCCAATGAGCAGAAATGCATCTTGATTGGGTATATGCACCTGAACACTCACCTACACCCATAGCTATCATTGAACAGCAGTGCATAGCACATAGTATAAAACTGAAATGCTTTACAGCTGGCATACCTGCAGTCAAATACAGGAAGCCTCCACCTTGTTTGAAGCCCTGTTATCTGACAGCTCACTCTCTCGATGCTTCCAAATGAAGGACAGGTTCCATTAATCCAAGCGGGGATTCTACTCTTTCATCACTTCTTCTTGCCTAAGTAGGTTTGCTTGGAACCACTCTTATGCACACGCTGCTTATAAAGTGAGCTGAGAGAGGAAAAAGGTGCTTATCCAGCTGAGAGACTTTGCAAGCAGCGCACATATGCTCCGTCCCCACTGAGCCCCGATAAATCTTTCATGCTCCCTACAGCATCGGTTCCACTCCCTACAGCATGGGTTCTACTACATGGGTTCCACTTTTCAACCAATTCCATTTTTTAACAGTTTCAGGCAAGTACAGTTTCAAGACCAACAAAAGTAGTTAATCATTATAACCATAGATTCGACACTATGTTTGCAGGGGTAAAAATTCACATGCATGTAGTTAAGTAGTAGTTGCATTATTTCAGCCCGCTGCTGAATAGCAATATTATGCAATCAATTGCGTATCTGTTGTGTCCACAATCCCAATGAATCACATGGTACACTAAAGGCACTCATGAGCAGTTTCACACAGTGGGGTAGGGACCGGGGGCGAGGAGGGCAGTGCGCCCTGGGTGGCACTTTTTTGGGGGTGCCATCACTCCTTGCCTGCCCCATGCACTGTTGCCCATCTCCCGCACCCCGTAGCCCATCCCCTGTGCGCTGTAGCCTCTCCTCCTCACACTGCATGCCATACTCCCCGCCCCATGTGCCATAGCCCGCCCCTGCCCTTCCTCGTCCACCTGCCCCCACTCCTACCCCGTTCATGCCAAGCTACACCACTGGTTTCATACCATCCAAGAATGTGCAACAGTTACACTTGCAGAAATTCACTGATGCAACTGTGGATTGGATTAGGGCATTATTTTTGGACAAAAATTACAATTGGATGTATAGGAAGCCCCTGCCTTTTGATGCCCCATTGTCTGATGCCTTGCCCTTTCAACACTTCCAAATTAAGGACAAGTTCCATTCATTTGACATAGGGTCTGGTTTTTCATCAGTTCTTCTTGCCTACGGAAGCTTCCTTGGGACCACTCATGCACTGATCGAGAAGCAAGCTAGGGGTTGCCGGAGAGGTGCCAAGTTTGCTGAGAGGTTTTACAAGCAGTGCATGCACACCACCTTGTGAGCCTCCGTAAGGCCTTCATATTCCCTACAGTAGATGGGTTTCACTTTTCAATCTTTTCTGTTTTCTGACAGTGCTCAGGTCCCCAACTCAGCAGACTAGTAGGGGGAAGCCTGTATAAGGAAACTTACGTATGTGCAAAACACCAACGAGGTGCCAGCTTTAGTTGCCATTTCAAAAACAGCTCTTTACTTTAAGTACTTTAAAGTCCTTTACTTTACTTAAGACCTCTCTCTAAACTGCAAGTCCCAGGATTCCACAGGATGTTGAAAGTGGAATAATAGTACTATTAACAGTCTAGTGTGGAAATGGCCTCAGAAGTAATTTAGTGTTTTAGTATTTAAATAAATCTTTCTAAAAAAGTTTAAGCTATGTGATGTCCCTTCCCCTTCGTTACTTAGTGAGCCACAGCCCAATAATGTGAGAGTTACAGTTACACTGCAAAACAAGTGAAGTTATCCTCGGTTAGGTTGCAATTGTGATGTGACTTAGCTCAGAGTAATTTGTCTGCACAGAAATGCATGTGGTTGGGGAAGCAGGGTTGCATCAAAGCAGAAAAAAAGGGGTATTTCTAAACAGGAAGTGTATCTTCTCTGCGCAAATAAAAATAAATAAATAAATAAATAAATAAATAAATAAATAAATATTTAAAAAATGGATATTTCTTCTCCAAACGTGTTTTCTAAACAGAGAAAGAGTGTGTTTCTGCACAGATGAATACAATAGAAATTCATAGAAATCTTTCCCTTCTTGTCCAGGAGAGAATGAGAGAGAGGGAGAGAGACTACTGCAGGAATTCTTGCCTTCAATGATGAAAAGCATGAATATTTACATTTCTTCCTTGGCAGTAGTACTAAAATATATTTATGCAGACATGTTTGGTAAGAAGGAATAAGACGTCCAGGTACATACGACATAGAAAGTGCTGTAGTCCTTCGTAGGCACTGAAATCCTGGAAGCGCAACATCCTGCAAACGGTTAATCTTGCCAGCCTCGTGTCACCACTGTGCTACTAACCTGTTCTTCCCCCCATCTCACTGAAACCAGTAAGGATTCTCTCTGAATACACTTGTCTATGGCATCCCGCCAAGCTGATGTGTCTCTGGAAAAGTAGTAGAGGTTCTTGTTGTAGGCTGTCCATTCAGGAAGCGTTTTAGCAAGTTTGTCTTTGCCAACAGACCGGGAATGCACACGAAAGAGAACAAAAGAACAATAGAGGGGATTTAGTAGAAATTATCTTATACGCATATGCAACAAGTCAAAAAGGATTATGTACAGAGAGTACATTACACTCTGACATAGTTTTATTAAGAATGACACATGCTATACCCAATCATCCAACTGTAACTCACATTGAACTAAAAGATTCTCAGAAGATATGTATAGGACTGCATTAAAATACAAATTATTATTATTATTATTATTATTATTATTATTATTATTATTATCATCATCATCATCATCTGCGCTATATAAAAGACCTCAGGGCAATTCACAAATAGTATTAAATAGCAATAGCATTTATTTCTATACCGCCTATCAACTAAGTGTTATCTAAGCAGTTTACAATGTATTTTTAGCTAATTGACCCCAACAAGCTGGGTACTCATTTTACCGACCTACGAAAGGATGGAAGGCTGAGTCAACCTTGGAGCCTGGCAGGATTGAACTCACAACCTTGTGGTTGCAATACTGGCATTTAACCACTGCGCCACCAGTTAAACAGTTTAAACAATAAAAATATTAAATAACCTAAAAAAAATGTCAAACAACTATAAGTTAAAAACAGATTTAAAAGATTTAAAGGATTTTAGAGCTGTGTACAACTATATTTGGGATGAATCAATAAAGCCCCAGGGCTGTGATGAACAGCCCGCTCTTAACTCGGCACCTAAATGATGTGGGAGTTGGCACCAGTCGGGCCCCCAGGGGGAGAGCGTTCCATAGTTGGTGAGTCACAGCTGAGAAGGTCCTCTCCCACATCCCACCATTCAGGGCATTGATCTCTGTATCAAAGAGAAATATCCAGTCTGAAAAAGGTTGTTAAAGGACACCTTTTATCCATTTTGTTGAATCTCAGGGCCTTTCTGCGCTACACTGTTATAGTGCTATTATTCCACTTTCAACCTCCTGTGGAATTCTGGGGTTTGCAGTTTAGGGAGGGGCATTTAGAATTCTCAGCCAGAGAGCACTTGGGCCTCAGTAAGCTGGAAACCCCAGGATTCCACAGGAGGGCCCTTTTTGCACGGCATTTTCTATGCGAAAGGGCCCCTGGAGCATCGCACAATTGTGAGGAGTGATCTGCATGACGCACTCACAATCGTGTGATGCTCCAGGGGCTGGCAGGTGCCGATCGCACACCTGTTCATTTCCAGCTAGAAGCTGAAAATGGTGTGCGATTGCGCATTGCTCCTGGGCCCCGTGCGCACTTACCTGGCGTGCAGAGCCTCCAGAGCTGTGCCGCTCGCGCTTCCTGCCCCAGTGCAGCCTGGGAAACTCCCAGAGTGCACTGTGGAAGGAAGAAGCGGGGCTCTTGCATGAGCAGACAGCTTGTGCGGAGCCGAAGGACCTCGGACGTGAGAGCTTCTCACCAGAGGCTGCTTGCACGATCCCTGCACCCCAGCGCCGGAAGAAGGTAAGGTGCGGAAAGGGCCGAAGTTGAAAGTGGAATAAGAGCACTGTAACAGGGTAGGGGGCAAAGGCCTTCAAACTGAACTGAGCTGACTCTGACTTATGTGAACTGCATCAGATTGGGTTTGAATTGAATCATATTAACCTGAAGCAATTCAGACTGTTTTTGTGGTCTAGAAAGTAAAAGAAAGCCAGAGAGTGCATCTTCAAAATGATGGAAAAGGAAATGATGAAATGAAAATGCCGGGATGGGTAGAAGGGACAGAGGGGCTGTTCGAAAATAAAGAAAGAAAAGCCCCCCCACAAACTGCGAACTCCAGGATCCCATAGGATGTTGAAAGTGGAATGATAGCACTATAACGGTCTAGTGCAGAAATTGCCACGATATACACTATCAAAGAAGTTCCTTCTTTCACATTACAAATTTCTGAGGAACTCACCGATTTCTTCTTGTAGTTCTTCATTTTTTTCAGTCATTTCAAGCATTATATTTGATAAGTTCTGTGCTAGGGCAACTACTTCAAGATCTAAAAAAAAAAAATTCAAGAAGATCAGCGGGATCTTTAGATGGTGATTCACAGAAGTCTAGCTAGCTAACTAGCCGCTTCACTCAATATTGTGAGATTTCAGAACAGCATACAATTAAACAATATAGTTTTTAAAAACTTACTGGAAATTATATTTTGAATATGTTTTAGTGTTTTTAACTGTTTTAATCATGTTTTTAAAATACTGTTTAATTCTTTTTAACATTTGTAAACTAATGTTTAGCTTAATTTTAAAAAAATGATTATAAGCCACCATGAATCCCACCTTGGAAGAAAGGCAGGATAGAAACCCAACAAACTTTCTGTCCACCTGTTTTTCTTTTCTCTCCGTTAGCTCAAGCACAAGGCCGGAATCAAGTGTGCTGTGGGTGGAAGGAATAATCCAGGGTGGAATGGGGGCGAGGAAAGAGAAGGAGAGAAGGGACCCCAAGCACCCATGTTGAATCTGATCGCTTACCAGTCTTCACTTCATATCGTGGATCGTACTCAATGGAGAAATCCCGCATCATTCTGATTGACTCAAAAGAAGTGCGTCTCTCCTTGCCAATACTGCATCTAAAGAGAAAGACAAAGGAAAAGCGCAGATGTTTTGCTGGATAGTGGGGGTCAGTGGTGGTGCTCAGAGGACCCTGGCTCTCTCTCCACACTGGAAATGCTGGTGTTTGGAGCTCAGCCAAAACATCAGCCTCATTTCTTAAGGCACATTAAACCAGGACGCTCAGGACTAAAGGATAGCCAGGATTCTGCTTCCCAAAATCATGACACCCCCTTACTGCTTTTATCAAACATTTAAACAGCAGCAAATGGGGGGCTAAATCCAATTTTCAGTCCTAACTAGAGTCACCTGCTGAATGTGTGGGATGAGTTATTAGGTCAACAGTTGTGAAATTTCTCATTGGCCCTTTTTGCATGTTACCCGTTTGCGTGGCTGGGGGAGGCGTCTCGCGCGAAAAGCCTCGGTAGGAACGCTGCCGCTTCCCTGCTGCTTTGTCCCGCAGCTTGCTTCCGGGCCGCGCGACTGTCGCGCGAGCGCCCTGCCCCTTCCTACTGCAGTGCAACCTGGGAATTGCAGGCTAGCGCTGCGGCAGGAAGCGCGACCGGCCCGCTCGTCCGATGTACCGCAGCTCAGGTAAGTGCGCAAGGGCCCCGGGAGCCATGCACGACCACGCAGTATTTTCGGCTTAGAGCCAAAAATAAGAAAATGCGCGCATGCCCCCCTTTAGGCTCGTAAGCTTCGCGTGAATGGGAGTGCGTCGTACAGACCGATGCTCCCATTTACTCAATGCTCAAGGGGCCCTCATACAGAAACTGCATGCGAAAAGGGCAATTGATTCAAATATAGCTATGAATAACAACCGGATTGAGTTCGTAGTCCAGGCATGCCCTAGTTAGCAAAGCCCCTGACAGTGAAGCTCTTTTTAAAGAAAAAGCTTTAAAGCCCAACCAGCTCTATCTTTCCTCCTTATCCTTTGTCTAGCTGGACGTTTTTCAGCAGCATTGGCACTGGGAAATGGTGAAGGGGGACTGGAGAAACAGAGACTTTTGGTATTAGTTTACTGCAGTGTGTCTGCAGGAAACAATACAATAAAGAAAGAGACTCGGTTTTGTGCCAAATTTGTGGGGGATTTTGCAATTTCCAGAAACATGTAGGGGTTTTGTGCAAAACTGATGTCTTTTTCCAGGAGAAAAAAGCCCAAATATTGTTTTCCACCAAAAAAATCCATGACTGAGATCATGCTGCACCAGACAGAGCTGTGAGGATGGAGCTCCACTGCCATAGCTATTTCTGCCAATGTCACCCACCCCTTGAGAAAAAAAGGTTAGGAGATGACTACGACAGTCACGTTGAAATATTTGAAGGGATGTCATATGGAGGATGGAGCAAAATTGTTTTCTGCTGCTCAAGGGACTTGCACACAGACTAATGGCTTCAAACTACAGGAAAAGATATTCCACCTAAACTTCGGGAAGAACTTCCTAGGAAAGCACAGTTCAACAGTGGAATATGCTGCTACCTGGCAGTGTGGTGGAGTCTCCTCCTTTGGAGGTTTTTAAACAAAGGCTGGATGGCCGTTTGTCGGGAGTTTGTTAATTGTGTCTTCCCACATGGTAGAATTGGGTTGAACTGGAATGGTCCTTGAGGTCTTTTCCACCTCTATGGTTCTATGACCCCCAAACCAACGTTCTAGGCCATGCAATGCCCCAACTAAAAGGCTTCCAGGGCACTGCAGATTGGGGCTCTGGGAAACGATGGCAGCAGTTGGAAAACTTCCTTCTTTCAGTGTGCCGGTTGCCAGGAAAGTTCCATAGTTACCATTTCCCAGTGACCTGATCTGTGGAGCCTTGGAAACCGTTCCAGTGGGACACTGTTTGGAGGGAGTCTTGTCCAGTCATTAATGACCATCAATGTGAATCCCAAAAGTTATGAGATTGTAAATTCAGTTTATAATTTTATAAATGTTGAACAGAATGCCAGCCTGTGTGTGTTTCTGGAAAATGTTTTATTTTTCTTACGCAAAAGTATGGTTTTGCATGAAGATAAGATTTTTGTGCAATAAGAACAACGACAATTACAATAATAAAAGCAATGTTATTTATACCCTACTTTCTCCCTGATTGGGATTCATGACTGCTAGACCGAGACTTAGGCCATTTCCACACCTTATCTGATCCCGTTGTCCTCTCATTGCCATCCCAGCAGCACCTTCGTGGGAAAGTGAGCAGGATGGGACCCCTCCCCTCTTCACCCGGCTGGTGCCCTGCGGAAGGGAGCACGAATGACGCACGCCTGCCTTTCGTAGCTCAGCCAGGCCCTTTCCCACGCTGTGCTGGGGAAGGGATTGCTTCCATTGCGCTTTCTGCCCTTCCGCATGGCCAGGAAGGACTGGAGCATCACACGATCGTGGGCGCTTCATGGATTTATTCCATCAAGCAAATATCCCACGATCGTGATGGGTGGGGGTGGGATGGCAGCAGGACTGCGACAACATCATTCCAAAGCACAACCTGAGGACTGCTGCCATTGCGTCACTAACCTGGGACTGCGATGCCATGTGGGAATGGCCTAAATGGGAAGAAAAAAAAAATCAACATACACTTTTTTCCTGTGCAAAAATTGTGTCTGTGTGAAAAACCCTCATGAATTTTGTGTGTTTTTGATAGCAGTGCTTTTTGTCATGAAAATTGTAAGTTTCTTTAAAAAAACGCTCATACACATGATTTTAACATAAAAACACTGGCTGGGATTCTCTGTCATGGTCTACATTATATAACTTTATACATACCTAACTATTTAGCAGGGCACTAGGAAACTCTGTAAGTGAATTGCAAAGATATGTATCAGGGCTCCAGCAAGGGTGTCTCAATGCACATGAGGCTCCACCAATGCACATCGGTATTCCTCAGCTAGCACATTGGCCCCATTGAGCATAGCTCTGTTGTGAGTTGGTCACGTTGCTGGTATGTAATGACAGTCCCTTTCTCAACGTCATTTCCCACAGACATAAGTCCACTTAGAATCATAGAATCGTAGAGTTAGCAGAGACAACAGGGGCCATCAAGTCCAACCCTCTGCTATGCAGGAACCCCCATCAAAGCATTCCCAATAGATGGCCATCCAGCCTCTGTTTAAAAGCCTCCAAAGAAGGAGACTCCACCACACTCCCGGGCAGCAGCAGATTCCACTGCCAGACAGCTCTGATCATCAGGAAGTTCATCCCGAGATTCAGGTGGAATCTCCTTTCCTGCAGCTTGAATCCGTTGCTCTTTGTCCTAGTCTCCGGAGCAGCAGAAAACAAGCCCGCTCCCTCCTCGACATGACATCCCTTCAAATATTTCTGCCAGCGGCAGACGGAGGTCAAGCAGAGGCAGGTCAAGTGGCTGAGGGAGACAGCGTTTATTGCTGCCAGCAAACAAGAGGTTACAGAAAACAAACTGTCCTTAACTGAAGACACACCTTAAGCAGCAGGCTCCAACAGAAAGCAAAGGAGGGTTACTTCACCAAACACAGAGGGATTGTCCTTGGCTGGCCAAGAGGCTGGACGCAGACTCGGGCTGGGCTGGAACCGGACACGGGCGGCAGAAACACGGTAGGCTGATGGTTGTTGCTCCGTGCCCCTCCTAGCCCAGCGCCCGCCCTAAATAGCCCCCTTGGGCTGGCGGCGGCCAACCCGGAACAACCACGCGGCTGAGGGCTCACAGCTGGGAGCTCTCAGCCAGCAGCCGCCTTTCCTACAACCACCGGGACCGGCGGATCACTTCTTTGTACTGCCACCGCTGCCGGAACGTGGGCAGTGGGGCGGAGGCCTCAGCCTCCTCTGGGTTGGAGCCGTGGGTGGGCGGAGCCCCGGGATCGGGCCCGGGACCTGCCTCCCCCGGCGAGCCAATGCCCACCTCGCCCACCGGTGTGGAAGCCGGGGCGGCGGCCTCCGCAGTGTTCGGGCGCGGCGGCAGCCTCCGCAGTGTCCAGGCCCTCCTCTTCGTCGGAGGCAGCCTCCGCGGCGGCCTCAGGGACGCCAGCAGGCGTGACCACGCCTGAGCCCCTGACAATTTCAACATGGCTATCATGTCCCCTCTTAACTTTCTCTTCTGCTCACTAAACATCCCCAGCTGCCTAAGATGCTCCTCACAGGGCATGGCTTCCAGACCCTCTACCATTTTGGTTGCCTCACTTACATAAATGTACTCCCCCAAGTGAATTCAGGCCAACATTTTCAGAAACACACATGGTTTTTCTGAAAAAACTGTGCCTGACTTTTTTTTTTTGCAAAAAAACATAATTTCTGCAGAACAAATGAGTTTCTATGAAAAGCAATTTCCAAAAACCTTCAAGGTGTATGAATACCAGGCAGAAACTGCACAAAATTTTCACTTCAGTTTTATTCTTTCCTATCAGGTTTTGCAAGTTTATGGTGATTTTGGAGTTGCTGGAAAATGAATAATGGCAAATATCGTTTCCATCCCTAGAGACTTAATAGATTGGCTGAGGACTCCTAAGCAGATATACAAGGAAATATGAAAGCACCTTTGATAGTGTGGGGGAATCCTCAACATACCATGGTCTCAATCATTAGCATAATTGGGATGTAAGGACTCAGCAGAGGCTCAGTTATGCCCTCAGTTTTTCAAATCATTTGTGAAGAGGTCCATTCTTCACATTAAAGGAAAAAATTTAAAAGACAATTCTAAGGTGAAGCCACTCTCTCCTCCTTCTCCCTTCTCCCAATAGATCAATGAAGAGTTTAACTTACACAGAGTTAACATCACAAGTGCAAGAACAAAATTGACACCAGCTGCAATTCTCACAGCGAGTTGACCCTTTGGCGTTTCAAGGAATGGTTTCTTCTCTTTGTCAAGGAAAAGAGGAAAGGAAATTGAGCATCAGTAGCAGAAGCCAGCACCCCACAGCCACCCCATAAATAAGGTTTTGATATACAGCCACCATGTAAGATGTCATCTCCATCTATGAGCTGGGAGGACAAGTACTACTCCCTGGCATTATAACCTCCCTTGCCCCCACCTACTGACACCTCTCCAGTCTCTCTCTCTCTCTCTCAGGATCTTTAGTAGCAGAGAATTCATTCCACTTCATGGGAGAGCTGTTTTGCCTCCAATTGCCAACTTTTTCAGATGGTTTCCCTGGCCTGTCAGGTTGGGCTGTCCCTCGATTCAGGAGCAGGACCCTTTCTCCGCTGAGCAGAAGGAGGAACTGATACGAAGGAGCATGTCTGTCTCTGCATTCCTAATCTGTCTTCTGGAGGACAGGGAGACATCATCTCAGTCTTGGACAGCACAACTAAGGGCAGGCACTCATTTGTTACTTCTGGCACTCAACAAGTCCTGTGGATTGCACACAGAGGCTGAGATCCTCTGGAATCTTGCGCCCAGTTCTGGGTACCACAATTCAGGAAGGATATGGTCAAGCTGGAACATGTCCAGATGAGGGCAGACAAAATGGTAGAAGGCCTGGAAATCATGAGGCCCTATGAGGAACAGCCTACGGAGCTGGGTATGTTTAGCCTAGGGAAGAGAAGGTTAAGAGGTGACATGATAGGTATGCTGAAATATTTAAAAATATGGCATGTGGAAGATGGGGGAAGCCTGTTTTCATCTTTTTCAGAAACTAGGACACAGAATAATACAGGAGAAGAGATTCTACCTAGGTATTAGGAAGAGCAGTTTGATAGTAGAATACTCTGTTGCCTCAGTGTGTGCTGGAGCCTCCCTCTTTGGAGTTTTTTTAAACAGAGGCTAGGTGGCCATCTGTCAGGAGTGCTTTGTGTATTCTTGCATGGCAGAATGGGGTTGGATGGGGCGGCCCTTGGGGACTTCTCTAACTCTATGATTCTATGATCCTGTATGGCACAGTGAGTGTAATAGTTCCATGGGGAGAATTATGCTACATCAGTCCCCTGGCTCACCATTTATCTGCTGCTAAATGAAAGCTGATGGAGAGGGAAGGTACTGAAGAAACATCTGGCTATATCCCCATTGCCAGATACACAGCAGTGACATCATCCACGGAGATCCACTGGGGTCCTCTGGGTCACAATGAATGATGTCATCTATCCGAATCTAGCTACAGGGACACAGCCAGAAGCTCCTCTGACCTCCCCTTCTGTTCTTCAGCAGTTACTGAATGGCCGGCAGGGCTACTGTGGGTAAAACTGTATCTCCTGGGAGTGGCTTAAGTTGCTGCAAAAGGAGAAAGGAAATACAAACCTCCAGAACAGTTGAAGAAAGAAAAAAAGACACATACAAGCGTAAAGGAGGAGTGGGCAAGCCTGCCTTGAAGGCAGCCAATCACAGCTCAGGGAATGCTGTGAAGGGTGGGAATCTGCAGGAAGGAAATGTTACAAAACTGAGGCTTGTCTATGGCCCTTTTCGCATGGCGTTTTCCATGTGAAAGAGGGCCTGGAGCACCATGCGATTGTGAGGAGTGATTTGCATGACGCACTCACAATCATGCAATGCTCCAGGGGCCAGCAGGCGCCAATCGTGCACCTTTTCATTTTTGGCTAGAAACTGAAAATGGTGCATGATTGCGCATTGCTCCCAGGCCCCACACGCACTTACCTGGCTTGCGGAGCCTTCGGAGCTGAGCCAGTCATGCTTTCTGCCCCAGCACAGCTGGGGAAGGTCCCAGGGTGCACTGCGGAAGGAAGAGGCAGCTTGTGCCCAGCTGTAGGACCCGGACGCAAGAGCCTCTTGCCAGAGGTTGCTTGCGCGATCCCCACACCCCAGTGCTGGAAGAAGGTAAGGTGTGGAAAAGGTCCATGTCAGAAGGCAGATGGGGAAAAGATGGCCTAGAGATAGGGAAAAAACTGGCCTAGAGAGATAGGGAACAGATTTCAGAGAGAAAGGAACAGATAGAACAGAGACAGGAGAGTCAGACAAAAGACTGGCAACAGTTTGGGGAACTGTAAAAGATTTACTAATTCAAGGGTCAGTGTATTATTTTTTCATGTCTTAATAAACTTCCACGTATTTGTTTTGACCTCTGGTTCTGTCTGTTCCTGTTAGGTTTGGTGGAAGTCCTAGTCACACTTACTATCTACAACCCACCAAAACAACACAGTCACTGCTCCACAATAGGGGGTCCCTTGAGGTTCAAGTGCCCAATCCAGGAAGGGATTAAGGGGGGACAGGGCAAAGTGACTGACAGGAGCTCAGAGTTGGAGCTGTGGGGCCAGCCCAGCAAGGGGAGCCATTGCAAGGTGCAAAGTGGACTCACACTTGTGTACATCACCAAGAAGATGCCAGCTGTTCAGTGTCATGGTACAAAATGAGAGATTGGACTTACCATGAAGGTTCATTCTGGGATGGCAGGGAGAAGGAATCCACAAGGATTGGGGTTCATCCCATGTGCCAACCAGAACAGGCAGGAGTCCAAATTCTTTTTCCGTTGTGACAGTTAGGACCCCTTCCCTTCTCTGACAGTTTTTATTATCTAGCCTAACGACACTAAGTTTCCTCTGCTAAAAGTGATTAATAGTCTTGTCCAAGTTCCTTTCACCACTTAAATTGTTCACTTCCATCTTCCTTTAATTCCCCCCCTTTTAGGGTGGGTGTGGACTCCTCCTCCTACCATCCCAGAATGAACCTTCATGGTCAGTCCAATCTCTCATTCTCAGGATGGCATGGAGGAGCAATCCACAACAACGGGGATTTACCCAAGCCACACCCTGGACGAGACTATTCTTCACTCTTCAAGACTGACTGCAGCACCTTTGTGCCAAAAGCTGCCTGTGCTGACTTATACTTGTCTATCTTATCTTCTTATCTTATCTTAAACTTGTCTATCTTCCCTTCTCTCTGTTTCGCTTTCCCTTGATACAAGGAAAATCTTTCTCAGGATTGCAATGGAGCTGCTAGCCTGATCACTAGTCAGTCTGTCCAGGTCCACCCGATCAATAATTTTCTCTGGAGGCTCTCTCTCTAGTCTGTGGGCCTGCAGGCTTTTGAGCTTGGACAGATTGTGCCACCAGGGATTGCTGCTGCTGGGCTGTATTCACTAGCAGTGCCTTTAGGCTCTGAACAATCAAAGGGTGCTGGAAGCACGGCTGCTTATAGGGTGCTCTAGCTGCAACCATGAAATCAGGCCTGCCACAGGCTCTGTTCTCCCCTCACCTTAGAACTGGTGTTTCCAACATGGCAGATTGAAGCTGCTCTTTTAATTTCTCCTGGTCATCAGCGGCTATCTTCAAATGACCACAGTATGTCCGTTCCTGCTTTTTACTTTAATCACCTGTTTGTTTCTTTAAACATTTTTACCAGGTAGAATTTCCATTTCTTTCTTTCTTTTCTCTTGTGGGAGGGAGTTGCCACAACTCTTTTTGAATCTCTCACTGGAAGTTAAAAATATGCTTTTTAAACTTCCTTCCTCCACTACACCAGAGCCATGCCAAGTAGTGGACATCTGGTTGGCATTTTCTTCCACCTCACCAGGACCATGCTGGGTAGTTGGCATCACTTGCTTCTTTTTCCTGCTCTCTATTAATAACTTATCCAAAGCTTGCTTTCCAAAGAGCAGCTCTCCTTTACATGGGACAAAGGCCAAATTGCTCCTAGACTTTTGGTCTGCATCCCAGCGATGCAATGATCTTCTAGCTACCTCTATTGCATCTATATTTCTGACCATAGAAGTCACTGAATCAGAACTAGCATCCATTAATTATTTCATCCCCCCCCCTTTTCTTCTGGCAAAAGGCTGGGACTGTGGCCCTTTCCTCAACTCACCTATTTGTGGAGCTGGGGTGTGAGGATCGCATGAGCAACCTCTTCCGAGAGGCTCTCGCATCCTGGTTCCTTCAGCTCCGCAGCCGCCGCCTGCTCGTGTGAGAGCCCCTCCTCTTCCTTCCACAGTGCAGCCTGGGATTTTTCCAGGCTGCGCTGGGGCAGGAAGTGCGAGCGCCGCAGCTCCAGAGCTACGCGTGCACAGCAAGTGCGCGCGGGGCCCTGGAGCCATGCACGATCTCATACCATTTTCGGCTTGCAGTCAAAAATGAAATAGTGTGTGATTGGCACCTACCAGGCCCTGGAGCGTCGCACGATTGTGAGTGTGTCGTGTGGACTGCTACTTGCAGTTACACAATGCTCCAGGGGCCCTTTTGCATGGCAAATGCCGTGCGAAAAGGGCCTGTATCTCTTCATACTCCACCATCTCCTGCATCCATAGCACTGCTGCACGAGCAAACATTGACGCAGCTACTGACACTCTTACTGCTATAGCTCAGTCCTTGTGAGCTTTCTTCCGTGCCAAATCTGCTCTCTGCTTGTCTACTTCTTTCAGATTAAGAAATTCCAACTCCTTCTTTCCAAAAGACTAAAACTTATTTGTGCACCCCAGACGTTAATCCAATCAAGAGTAATGGTTGGGGAAGATTGTGATCGGGGTAAATCTGGTGGGCTTCTAGGCCTGTTGTTCTCCAGGAAGACATTCAGCTCCTGCTTAAGCCAATCATCCACAGAAACAACAGCTACTGCCTGGCAAATGACCTAATCTCACCTAGAGGGTGTTTAGGTTGACTAGCCTCTCTTTCTCACATTTACAGTCCGATTTCTTCCCTCACTCGGTTTGACCTCTCAGTCAGCTCTCAGGCTTGATTTTGATATCAGTGCCAATTAAAGTGTGTTGCCAATGGTATATGAAGCCAATTAGATATTGTGCCCATCGAAACCATACTGATATAGGGGACCCACAAAGTGCGGCCTTACGACACTCTTCTGATTTCCCTCTTATGAAACAACCTATTAGCAGCCACTTCACTCTCCTCTTCATCCTCTGAAGAACCTTCGGTTTCCTCCATCTCTACCTGCACCATTTCCTCCTGAACATCCTCCTTATCCTGTGCTTCCTACCAGCTATCATTCCTTGCCTTCTTTCGACTCTTTCTCTGCCTTCCTTCACTCCTACATTCCAACATGGTTCTACGATGTTCCATCAGTTCGTTACTATTTTCTTCCTCATTCAATTCATCAGCTTTGGATTTCTAATTCAAACTGCTAATGCCTCTATTGCAACTCTTGTATTTGCGACACTCATTTTAATGCATTGATTCAACTGATTCTTCACTTTTGAAATCACTGTATTTAATTCTTTTAAAACCATTTGTTTAATCAATAGCTGCCATTCACTGGGGCTAGCTAAGCTTCTCCACATGCCTGATGCCAGTGATGTAGACTTGAGTCAATTGACTCGGACTCAAGTCAGACTTAAGTCACTTCAGTGACTTGAATCAGACTTGACTTGGCAAAAATTAGACACTGACTTGGTTTGAATTGAGACTTGCATATTTTTAGTGACTGACTTGCTGCCCTTGGTTCAGTAACATAACCCATTGCTCCAGAAACCTTACAACTTACTGGTCACATGACAATCTGTCTCAAGCCCAAAGTGTGGACACATTTCTCAGAGGGAACAGCAAATGGGTCAGGCAATGGGCTTGAGGTGGGGCTGAGATCTGCTCAGCAGCCTGTCCCCATTACATATAGGAGGAGCTTTCTAAAACTTTGCTTAAGAGCAGAAGGCAAGAGTCACCCCCAGAGTGCAGAGTGCATTTCTCAGAGGGGAACAGCAAATGTGTTAGGCAATGCGCTTGAGGAGGAAGGAGCCTTCCTTCTAACCTTCCTTCCTACTGAAGCTTCAGTAACAGGGAATAAGAAGGATCTTATTCCCCGCTTCTGAAAAAAGCTGCAGATTTGCAAATGGGAAGTAAGAAGGATCCTGTTCCCCACTTCTAAAGCTGCAGATGGCAAAATCACAAACGTAGAGAGCCCACTCTACTTGAATTGTTAAAACTGACTTTATGTGACTCTGTCTAGAAATTGTGGAATATAGACTGGAGTATAAAGTTGGCTCCCAGACTTGGCTTGAGACTTGAGACTTGACTTGAAAGTATCTTGCAAGGGACTTGAAACTCGACTTGAGACTTGAAGGCAGACACTTGACTTGAGACTTGGCCCTTTTCGCAAGGCATTTGTCATGCAAAAGGGCCTCTGGAACATTGCGCAATTGCAAGAAGCGTTTCATGTGACATCCTTGCAATCGCGCAACACTGCCAGGGCCCGCAGGTATCGATTGTGCAACATTTCATTTTCAGCTTTTGGCCAAAAATGATGTGCAATCGCGCATCTTTCTGGGGACCCACATGCACTTTCCATCCGCGTGGAGCCTCCGGAGCTGTGGCCCTTGCGCTTCCTCCCTCGGCGCAGCCTGGGAAAATACCCGGCTGCGCTGCGGAAGGAAGAGGCAGAGCCCTCATGGTGCCTGCCAGCGGCAGTCAACTGCTGCGGAGACGGTCAGAGGGGAGGCGAGTGCCTCACAGAAGAGGCTGCTTGCTTGATCCCTGTGCAACCGTGCCAAACAGAGGTAAGCTGCGGAAAGGGCCTTTATAGAGGTAAGCTGCAGAAAGGGCCTTGGAGTAAAAGCTTTAAATACATTGCTGCCTGATGCAACCTGCCATCTGCCAACAGAGGCCTCTGCTCAATATTTCCCTTCCAATATTGATCTTCTGCTTGTGTTCCTTCAGACAATTCCATAAGCGTCTGTTTCAAACAACTCCCAACATTAAGATTCCTATTGTCTACTGGGGAGTAATGTGGTGCTGGCTGTTGTCCCTCAGCGGCCTCCGTGCCTCTGGGTTACCTATGCCTGACATGGCACGGGAGAAAGAGGGGAAACTGAGCCCGCTCGTCCTGAGCGCTGCTCTGACGCAGCCCTCCCCTCCCTCCTGAGCGCTGCGTGTTACCTTCTGAGCATTCGCTCCCCAAGAGCCCCTCTCATTCTGGAATCCAGCAATTCAAAATGACAGCCGGAATCGGCCTTTTGAGAGGTCTCTGCTGTTGCTGAAGACTTGCTAGTCCCACAAATGAACCAGCACTTACCCTGGTATCTCTTTCTTTTGCTTTTGCAGCAACCCACCACTTTCCCAGCCTTACTTACCATTTTTCTCCTTTTATCTTCAGATACCATCTTTACCTCATTGGTATCGTTCTCACCCAACGAGAGGAAAACCTTTCTTAACACTTCCTTTCTGTCCTCCACAGAGACGCGCTAAGTGGCAGCCATCTGAGGGAGCTTGCCTGTAGATACTTGTCTCTTATTCTGGCATCTGAGATGGCAAACTTTGGCTGTTTTCCTTCCTCTCCTCAGAGCCACGCTGAATGGCGGGCGTCTGGGAGCTCTCCTTAGTCAAATCTGTCACTCCGTTTTCCGCTCCTTCTCCTTTCTCCATTTCCTCTAACGTTTCTATCACTGTAAAATCGAAGGCTTTCACGGCCAGAATCCACAGGTTGTTGTGGATTTTCCGGGCTTTGAAGCCGTGTTCTATTAATATTTTCTCCTGATGTTTCACCTGCATCTGTAGCTGGCATCTTCAGAGAATCTTCAGAGGATCAGAGTTTCTATCACTGTTTGCCAGAGAAGGGCTAAAACGTTCGGCAGGATACTAAAAACTGTCAGAGAAGGGAAGGAGTCCTAATTGTCACATGGAAGAAGAACTTGGACTCCTCCCTGTTCTGGTTGGCATGTGGGATTAACCCCAATCGTGGTGGATTCCTCCTCCATGCCGTCCAGAGAATAGAGGACACATTCAGATTCCAGACTTTTATTCCTCTTTTAATGGGTTAAGAGATCTCCTGGGTCCAAATGCATTGTGGGCTTTTTCCTCACCCCCTGCTACTACCAACACAACCCTTGTTCCTTTCTGTACGGCCCCCATTCCTGGTCATTCCTCCTTTGTGCAAGAGACCCCTCATGCTTGTCCGGGATACGTACCTCCACCTTCACCAGCGGGAGTTGCTGCTGTAAAGAGAGACAAACATGTACTCATTCTCTAGTATCTCAAGCGTACCAAAAGATGAACTAAAATCAGGGCTTTGTTTAAGCTTGTTGTAAGCAGTCCTGAATCCTATACTGGGAAAAAAGTGGGACAGAAATTAGAACCAACCAACTAACCAACAAACCAGAACACTAGCTCTGGCCCTATCTAGGCAGGCTAGACTTGGGGCCTTTCTGCATTACACAGTTACAGCGCTACTATTCCACTTTAAACCTCCTGTGGCATCCTGGGGTTTGCAGCTTAGGGAGGGACATGTAGACTTCCCAGCCAGAGAGCTCTTTGGCCTCTGGGAACTGCAAACTCCAGAATTCATCGATGTTGAAAGTGAAATTGGAGGACTATAACCATGTAGTGCAGAAAGGCCCTAGGTCTCAGTAATAGTAATAGTAGCAGCAGTTATTGTTGTTATTATGTTTTCTCCCATTTCAACCCTCAAGGCATCCTACAACAGGTGAAAGGAACACAGCTTAAAAATACAGTTGGCCCTCCACATTTGCCAGGGCTAGGGGTGCACAACCCTCACAAATTCTTTGTGTCAGAGTTTCCCAGCTGCCAGGAAACCCATTTTTTTTGACTTGAAATAAATGACTTCAAGCCTTCTTTCCATCCTTAATGTGGTTGGGTAGTGGGAAGTCGCTGAACTGCCTGTATTTTCACTTTTCTACTTGAGAGCGGCTCTTTGTTTTCTTAGTATCAGAGTGTTGAAAGCGCTGTGCTGGACTCTGTACAGCCAGTCGTTGGACTTTTCTTTCTTCATTGTTAATGTCTGGCCAATAACTACTTTAGCAGTTTCTTATCCTTCCATTTCCTTCCAGTGCCACCTTACTGTTTCTCCAACCATTACCTTCCTTTTTCATTGCACTTTTCATTATTATTGTTATTATTTTTGTGCCTGTGTTTTATTGTCTGTGTTTTATTCTATATCATAGAATTGTAGAGTTGGAAAAGACCACAAGGACCATCAAGTCCAACTCCCTGCCTGACATGCAGGAATATATCATCAAAGTACTCCCAACAGATGGTCTTCCAACTGCTGTTTAAAAACTTTAGAAGAAAGAGACTTCACCACACTCCAGGACAGTGTTTTCCATTGTCAAACAGCTTTTCTGAATGTTTAGGTGAATCTCTTTTCCTGAAATTTGAACCTATTGCTCCATGTCCTAGTCTCCAGAGCAGAAGAAAACAGGCTTGTTCCACCCTCCATATGACACCGTTTCAGATATTTGAACAAAGCTATCATGGCTTCTCGTAACCTTCTCTTCTCAGGCTAAACATACCCAGCTCCCTAAGCCATTCCTTAGACGGCTTCATGATTTCCAGGCCTTGTACCATTTTGGTCACTCTCCTCTGGATACTTTCTAGCTTGTCAATATCCTTCCTGAACTTTGGTTCCAAGAACTGGACACAGGACTCCTGGTGGAGTCTGATCAAAGCAGAATAGAGTGGTAATAGAGTATTCTGTTGCCAAGATCCTATGTTGTAGAGCACAGCATAAGAGTTCCACAGGTAGAATCTGCTACAAGTCTCTGCTTACCATCTCCAAAACTCACAGTTTTGCTGTCATAGCCCCCATGAAGGGCCATCCCATGACTGATGGAGAGTAAGGGGTGGATTGGAGAAGACTTTGGCTATGTGAAGTGGTAGCTTAAAAAGTCAATGAAATTCTAGGCCGCGTCAATAGAAGTATTGTGCCTAGGTCGAAGGAAGTAATAGTACCACTCTCTTCTGCTTTGGTTAGACCTCACCTGGAATCCTGTGTCCAGTTCTGGACACCAAAATTCAAGAAAGATATTGACAAGCTAGAACATATCCAGACGAGGGCAACCAAAACAGTAAAAGGCCCAGAAACTAGGAAACCCTATGAGAAGCAGCTTAAGGAGCTGGGGATAGTTTATCCTGGACAGGAGAAGGTTAAGAGGGACATGATAACCGTGATAAATGTTTGTAAGGATGTCTTATGGAAGATGGAGAAAACTTGTTTTCTGCTGCTCCAGAGACAGTACATGGAGCAATGGCTTCAAACTACAGGAAAAAAAGTTTCCATCTAAGCATTAGAAATGGTAAAAGCTATTCAGCAGTGGAATATGCTGCCTGAGAGTGCGGTAGAGTTCCCTTTTATTGGATGCTTTTAAACAGAGACAGAGGCTAGATGGCCATCTGTCGGGAGTGCTTTGAGGGTGTTCCTGCATGGCAGGGGGTTGAACTGGATGGCCCGTGTGGTCTCTTCCAACTCTACATTTCTATGACTGTGTGATTCTATGAGAGACTGGGTGGCCATCCGTTGGGAGAGCTTTGATTGTGTATTCCTGCGTGGCAGAAGGACTTTGGGCTGGATGGCACTGGTAGTCTCCACAATCTCTTTGATCAGCAGAGTCTGACTACGGGTTGGTTGTTCGTGTCATTGGTTTGCATTTGGCTATGTCCCATAACCAGAAACATCCCTGATCACCCCTCCACTCTTCACCAGCCACAGAATGGCTGTTCAGAAAAGATCTCACAGCAAAACTATGAATCTTGTGCGTGAGCATGCATGCACGTGCAGGATTTGATCCTTGTTGATGGTGGAAGAGATCACCAACCTCTGCAATGACCAAAATGTGTTATTACCGTGTACTAGCCTTACTTTGGAAGACATTAGATATCATTTTGATATCACCACTCAGCCCTGTTTTGCCACCCTTGGCCAAGTGTTTGTGAGGGCCTCGAACAAGCACAGAACTAGGCATGGCCATTAACTGCTGAACATTCCATTCTCCACCCAGGCAGGCCAGACTAAGCCAGATCTCGCTTTAGGAGACCTCCCTAGACAAACACCTCATTAAAGATGCAAACTGTTACAAAGAACTCCCTGCCCCGAGCAGGCAACTTGACACTTAACTGTCAAGCACGCTGCATCTGCATACTGGCCATTCCGTTGACGATTCGAAAAATTCTGACCTGTCGGAGACATTGTTCTCTCCCAAGTACAGACTAGCCTACGGTCATATTTTCCCTATAAAAAACCCCGATTCCGAGACCTTCCTCGGATCACTCTGAACTTCCATCCCGCCTTGCTGCCGCTTCATCCACCGAGCTTTCCCCTCAGTCTCAGTCCGAGACTGCGCAATTACGGACCTCCGCTGTGATCTACCCCGGGCTTTGGACAGGTATAGTATCACCCAATTCAACAATCCCTTAAATTCCTCCATACCGCTAATACCTTTATTTTCTATAGTTATTTGTGTGAGTGAGTTGCATACACTGTTTGCTTGTATTTAATAAAATCACTGTTATTCTTTCATATTTGGTGTGCTTCTTGGCTTGGCCTGACCCCGTAGACATTGGGTTTAAAGATTCCACTGTGTTGCCCTGCCTCTCGTTTTGCTAACTTGTGCTCTGAGCTAATTTTCCCCACCAATATTTGAGCATGTTTGGAGACCCTCGCGGGACCCCCAGTACACAGGGTAACACATGCACAGGGTAAGAGAGACTTAAACGTTGCATATGTCACTAAGAAGATGCCAGCTGTTCAGTGTCACAGTCTGTAGCGGAGGGCAGATTCAGATTCTAGGCCTTTGTTCTTGTTTATGGGTTAAGAGATCTCCTGGGTCTAAAAGCTTTCTGGCCTTTCTTGTCAGGAACTCAATCCACACACAAATAGTACAATGCATACAACACTATTTATTTATTTATTTATTTTTCTATTATTATTATTATTAAAAGCATAGAACATAAAATTCATGAAAGTCAATACATACATACATAGCTGTACTAAACAATTTCATATATATAGGTAGATCTCTAAATTCAAAGCTTAAATATAAAAAATATAGTCATTATTATATTAAAATATTATAGTATCCATATTAAATACCATATATAACATAACTTAACCTTTCTTAGGACCTACCTTCCCACCTTCTTACTTCTTCTCTTCGATTCATTCATTCTTCTCCCTCTCTGGCTTCCTAACTAGTTTGTCCTTAGTATAACACACTAGCTATGTACTTTAGGATCCCTTTTCCTTATTTACATACATCAGGACTCTACTGATAATATCTCATTCTATAATATTCATCTTAACCTTTATACTATATCCTAATATTTTTATATTTATCAATAAGTAATATAGTTAAAATATAATTCTTATCTCTTCATATCTTTCCCTTAATCTATCAAGCTTGCTATTATCAAATCTCTCCATTTGTTTTTAAAGAATTTAAAGAGAGGGTCCCATTTTTTAACAAACTTCTCAAGAGTGGTTGTCACCGCATGAAGCATTTTATAAAAGAGAGAATATACTACAAAACAGATGGATAACATATAAGGATTTGCCAAAAACTCATGGAGACTCCACTAAAAATAAAATCACAGGAAGAATTAAGAAGAGAGGGTATCAACTGTCATTGCTTATTACGTAGACAGTTAAATGAAAAACTAAAAATGGAATTGAAAATAAATGCCTTTCAAACAGAAAAGACAACCTCTGATGAGCTATTATTGGAGAAAAAATCCCAGATAACATCTGGAATATATAAAATATTGTTAAGATAGAACACTGAAGAAGAGGTTGTCAAAGAACCAATGACACGATGGACACAAAACTTAGGCCACCCAATTGAATTAGCAAATTGGGAGAAAACCTGGCAGAAAAGATTGAAATATACAGCATGTCAGAATCTAAAAGAAAATATTTATAAAATGCACCTACGGTGGTACCTCCCACCTGAGAGATTGGCAAAGATATATAAATGTTCTGATAAATGTTGGAAGTGCAAAAATGAAAAGGGTACATTCTACCATATCTGGTGGACATGCCCAAAAGCTAGAAAATATTGGAAACAAATACATATGAAGACAGAAAAAAAATTGGGACTACAGTTCCAAATGTCACCACAAATGTATTTGTTGGGAATGCCAGAAAATGAACTGGAAAATTTTTTTTGATGAAATTCTGTTTTACATGACTGTTGCCTCAAGGATCAATTACACTAAAAATTGGAAAAAATCAGACATACCAAATACAGAGGACTGGGAATTAAACTTGTATGATATGGCAATTATGGACAAGATGGAGACACTAATAAAAAGCACTATTTATTTGAAGTACATGTAATGATTTTAGTGAGGACACTGAAGGTAAAGCGAAAGTACATGGGTTTAAGATTCCCCGTGTTCCTTCTCCTCTGCTGAGAGACCTTGAAAGCCAAGCTGTGGTTATCAGTACATTCCTAGCAGTTTAAGGCATTGTTTATATAACGGTCTCTGGCTTCTACTACTTCTACTGCTACAAGCCTCCTAATATATTTCGCTTGACTGCATATCCCATTACTCTATATGGAGGGCATCCTGACATTTCTTCTCCATCCCACCTGATACCACCATCAGAACCTTTCCTAAAACCCTTTTCTCTTCCTGTATGCCTCCTATTCCTGGCCATTCCTCCTTTGTGTAATGAACCACTCACACTTGGCCTGGGTACTTACCTTTATCTTTATCTTTACCTCCACCTCCACGAGGAGTCTCCGCTGATGATGTAAAAAGAAACAAAGAATTCTTTAGAATTTCAAGCAAAGACAAAAGGTGAAATAAAATTAAGACTTCATTTAAACTTCTTGTAAGTAGCCTTGAATCCTACACTGTGGGAATGGTGAGGTATAAATCAAAACAAACCAACAAAACCAAAAAACTAGTAACTAGCTCTGACCCTATCTAGACAGGCTGGACTTGACTGTAGATGATGATATGATGATTGTGGCTGGTTTCTCCCCGCCAAGTTCTGCACTCAAGGCAGTTTACATCTTAAAAATATACCAAATATCTTTAAAATATACCAAACTCCCCCCATGAGGGAAAAATAAATATTCCTCCCCTCAGTCCCATAGGAACGGCGGGGGGGGGGCTTTGTCCCGGGTGGCAATGTTTTTGGGGTGTCCTGGCTTGTAGCCACGCCCTCGCATGCTCTGGCCACCTCCCCACACACCGTGGCCATGCCCCCAAGCACTGCGGCCACACCCACACGCACGGCAGCCACGTCCCCACACACCATAGCGCTCCTTCCCGCCCCCCCTCCACATCCTTTGTGGAGCAAAAATGAACATCTTTTGCCACTCCAAGCTCTGCCACCGCCTCCTCTGTTGTTGCTTTTGTTGTTGTTGTCATAGACCTATAAGTTATTCCTGACTTTTCATAACCATAAGATGAACCTATCATGGGATTTTCTTGGCAAGAGTTGTTCGGAGGCGATTTTGCCTTTCTCCTCCTCTGAGACTTGAGAGAGTGTGACTTGCTCAAGGTGACTCAGTGGATTTCCATGGCTGAGCAGGGATTTGAATCCTGGTCTCCAGAGCCCAGCATTTAAAGCATTACACCATGTTGAGTCTCTTCTTCTCAGTATTTTCCCGGTATTACAATGTCCCAAAGTGTTACAGAAGAGTAATTTTGTGAATCAAAACACAACATTTTCTAAGCAAGAAACTCATCTTCTATGCAGAATGGGAGGGGGGAGCTGCAGAAAAAATACCATCTGTTTTGACTTTTTTTCCTAGTGATAATTCCTATCACTAGGGCCATTTCCACACTGGCCTGTTATATTGCAATTATACCACTTTCAACATCCTATGGAATCCTGGGGTTTGCAGTTTAGGGAGGGGCCTCAAAGGCCATCCTCAAAGCCCCCTCCCTAAACTGCAAACCCCAAGATACCATAGGATGTCGTAAGTGGAATAATAGCGCTATAACAGTCTAGTGCAGAAATGTCCTAGGTCTTCTTGGTAAGATTTCTTCAGAGGAAATTTGTCATTGCCTTCTGCTGAGGCTAAGAGAATATGACTTGAAACAGTCATGATTCCCCAACCATAGCTCTTTAGAGCAGAGGAATGAACATCCTTTGCCACTTGCCAGCTAATCTGGATTCTGTCTGGGGTTCCATTTCTACCTTCTGGCCACCTAGGTGTCCACCTTGTTATGGTGGTGAAAACCAGATAGGCAGAAGTAATATGAGCACTCTTAAGTCTTGGAGTCTCAGGGAACTTATTTAAGAAAATGTGCAGGCTCTTTGGTAATCTTTCAGGCTATTTCTTATTTGCAGTCACAGATACAGAACTCAAGACATAGGCCATTTCTGCCCTACACTTTTCTAGTGCTATTATTCCACTTTCAACCGCTCATGGAATTCTGGGCTTTGTAGTTTACTGAGGCCAAAGAGCTCTCTAAAGGACTCTCCCTGAACTGCAAACCCCAGGATAACACAGGATGTTGAAAGTGGAATAATAGCACTAGGACTGTGTAGTGCAGAAATGGCTGTAGTCGTGTTAGTAAGAAGCAGCATGAGAGGGGATATTGTAGCACCTTTTAGGTTATCTGAGAGAAAAATTGTTGTAACATAAACTTTTGTAGACTGAGCCTGCTTTATCATCTGCATCTGAGAATACTAACCTCCACAATGATTAAAAAAAAGAGGCCTACAAAGGCATAAAGGGGACTTAAGCTTGTATACGTCACTCATAGGATGCCAGCCAGGAAGTCTTTTTAGTTTGCTTATGATACCCTCCAACATTTCCCAGATGAAAACCAGAATACTTGGGCCTAGCAACATAACAATATGATCAAGATGGAAAAAGTTATTACTGAGGAAAAATGACATATTAGAAGAGGGGTCAGAAGTTTACTTTTGCCTGAGATTGCTGAAAAGGGCAAGATTCTGCCCTCTCCTGTCCTATCCTCCTGCTGGGTTAATGGAGTAAATTCTACTTTTGTATTTTGAATTCAAGAGCCAGCGTGGCTTAATGTGAACATTGGACTAGGAACCTTAAGACCATGGTTCTGTTCCTCACTCAGCCATGGAAACCGATTGGGTTGGACACATTACACACTCTCAGCCCTGGAAAAACTCATGATAAATTCACCTTTGGGTCACTATACATTGGAAATGACTTGAAAGCACACAACAACAACAATTTTGAACTCACTTTGCAAGAATTGAAGTAAACTGAGGAAAAGGGGAGAGTGAAAGGAGAAAGAAATGGGATGTTTTAAAAACAACTAAAAAAGTGGGATGGCAAAGGATTAATCAGGACTGGCTGTGCCAAATTCGGACAGTTGGTGGGTATGGGGTAAGGTTTTGTGTGTGTATGTGTGTGCGTGTGTGAGAGAGAGATTAGACCTTAACTGCAGTATTATTGTAAACTATAGGTGTGTTCAGCTTGAAGTAGTTTCCCTACGCGATTGTTCTCAGTTATTTCCTAGTTAGGTAATGCTGTTATTGGTAGGTATGTGCTAGCTTGCCTTCTCTCTGAAATAATCTGGCAATATTCAAACAGCAGGAAGAGAGCAAAGTGAAGAGTGAACAGGAAAAAGGAAAGAGGATGGACAGGGCAGGATCAACATCTTTGCCATGGTTGTGCTGCTGGGTGGTTCTGAAGGAAGAAACGAGCAAAGGAGGAAGCCGAGGGATTGCAGAAGACTCTGCCAGATGCTTCAGCCGGCACGAAGTGGTAAATGCTGAAGAAGCTCAAATTGGGAGTTGAACAGCTGAATTCTCTCACATTCCCAGGACTAAAGGTGGAAAAGAAGCTGGAAATATAGGCCAGTGGGGCCCCTCTAAACTCTTTGGTTATAGGGAGATTTTGGGTGTTTCTTGATTCCATAAAGACATTGATAGGAGAGGAAAGAAAAACCTTACCCTTAGCAGGGGTCTTTTTGGGTGCCATCTGATCTCCTTACACTGAGAGCTGTCTCATGCTACAGTGAATCTGTGAGACAATATAGAACTGTAGAATGTTAAAAAATACCTTAAGAAAAAAATATTTAAAACAGTAGTTTTGGACCCTTTTTGCACGCAGTTTCTTTTGCAAGAGGGCCCCTTGAGCGTCGTGTAGATGGGAGCGGCGGTCCGTATGACACACTCCCATTTATGAGCCTAACGCGAACCACGCACGCATTTTTTTATTTTTGGCTTCAAGCCGAAAATGCTGTGTGATCACGCAAGGCTCCCAGGGCCCTCGCTCACTTACCTGCCCTGCGGTGCATCGGACAAGCGGGCCGGTTGCGCTTCCTCCCCCAGCGCAGTCTACAGCTCCCAGGCTGCACTGCGGAAGGAAGGGGCAGTGCGCTCGTGCGACGGTCGCACGACCAGGAAGCCAGCTGCGGGACGAAGGAGCAGTGAAGAGAGCGCCTCGCACAAGAACCTACTTGCGCGAACGGCACCCCCCACCTCCGCGATAAGGTAACGTGTGGAAAAGGCCTTGGTGAGTTATTCATATGCAGCAGTGGCACAATAGACTTTTTGATGTTGCTCCCAACTACCATTTTCTGATTGGATCCATGATAGGGCTTCTGTAACTTACTTAATATTTTAATTTTACATTCTCCATAATAAACATAAACTAACAAACCGCTATACACAGGGGCTCCTGTAACTTTAATCCTTAACTGATCTTAGAGCAGGAGAAGGTATGTTAAAACCCCACCTCCGCACCATCCAAACCCAAACTTTCAGCTGCAGCTGTCCGCTCTCAACCTGTGATGTGACAGATAAAAAAGTCAATGTGGTTCTAGGTTGCATCAATGGGAGTACAGTGTTTAAGCTGAGGGAAGTAATACTGCCACTCTATCGTGCACAAAAGTTCAGGAAGGATATTGACAAGCTGGAACATGTCCAGAGGAGGGGGACCAAAAGTTTAAACAGCCAGGAAACCATGTCGTACGAAGAGTAGCTTAGGGAGCTGCTGTTAGCCTGGAGAAAAGAAGATTAGGAGGTGACAGGATAGCTATGTTTAAATATTTAGAAAAATGTCATAACGAAGATGGAACAAGCATGTTTTCTGCCGCATGGAGTGATGGCTTCAAACTACAGGAAAAGAGATTCCACCTAAACATTAGAAACAACTTCTTGATGGTAAGAGCAGTTTGCTAGTGGAATATGCTGCTGCCTGGGAGTGTGGAGGAGTCTCTTTCTGATAGCGACAATGGACACGTTTTCCCTGGAGTGCAACAAAGTAAGTTACACATCAGTGGGAGATTCATTTTTTTTTAAAGTTATTCTTCATTCAGCTTGAACCAAAAGAATAGACATCCAGGGAAAATTTCTGCAAATCAGACTCACCAAATCAAAGGAAAACATACACATTTGTACATGTCCACATGATAATAAATTAGTATACTAAGTTACATCACTTCGGTGTAAAATCTGGTGGGCATCAGATATCGGTGCATGTGCTTTGGCCCTGTCACATAGCTGCCCCCAATGCATCAGTCATTTACCACCTGTAATTTACCCCAAGTGGAGCCTGTTTGCATTCCATGCTCTAGAAGTCTATAGGTCTCCCAGGTCAAGCTGCTTCTTCTCAAGGTTGGCATTCTAATGCTCAAGCACCAGCCATCATTGCTTGAGAGGCTATTTTATAAATAGCTGTTAATAAGAAAAGCAGGTCATGATAGGCTAGTAATTCAAAGGGCGCTGGAGGAAAACTCTGCAGAGGCCCGGTTAATCGATTCCTTAACACTGTGCTATGCTCCTCTAAGTCCCATCACTCCCAGGCTTCTCCATCATTTCTTTGGTGGTGTTAACAGAGGCCAGATAGCCACCTGTCGGGAGTGCTTTGATGGTGTCTTCCTGAATCACGGAATGGGGTTGGACTTGGAATGGCCTTTGGGGTCTCTTCTAACTCTGGGATTCTAGGATTCTGTGGCTATCGTCTTGCAGGTGGAAGTGGGGCAGGGGGCCCAGAGAAGTGCCCAGCACTTACAGGTTACATGTTGCAGGTGCTCCATACCAGATCCAAGCTGGCAAGCCTACTCCCAACTGGTTTTTAGCTGCAACATGACTTATCACAGGGGAGCAGGGGAGTTCTCTCTCTTAACACGATCTCTGCTGGGAGGTCTGGGAAAGTAGGTGTTTCTTTTGATGGCAAAGGCCTTAGAGAGCTGTTGCTGGCTGGCAGATTACCAATCACTGGGTAAGTTAATTCCTCACTCCAGGGCTGCCTCTGTTCGGATTCCATGACACTCCAGTCAATTTATCCTCTCGCGTCCTCACCTTCTTTTTCTGCCCTCTTCAGCTCTTTCCTTCAACAGCTGCACCTGCCTTTCCTTGTGATGCAAACCATTCCAGAATCTCTCCCATGTCATTCCTGCTGTTCCCTGATTGGCTCCTGCTGTGTCCAATCAGGATTGAGAAAGGGAGCTTGGCCCTTCCCTCATAAAAGAAATAGTGATGAGGAAAACTTTGTTGCATTTCTCCAAAAACAGCAGCTTTCTCACTCACTGCATCATTGTTTGTATAAAGTTATGGAGCTTTGTTTTCCCTTCCCTCATGGGATTTGTGTAAAGATGATGATCATTTAATTTAAAAGCTGTACAAACGTCTTTTGAAATCAGATATGGAAGATGAACCTGTAAAAAAGTTTATAAGATAGACCCAAAATTTTTGGCATAATATGCAAATGGAGTTATGGGGAAAATGTAGGCTAAGGATATACAATTTAGGCCATTTCCACACAGGGTATTTGAAACGGTGCAGTCCGTCCTCCAGGGAGGACATCTGCACCTGGGAGCGGACTGGGTACGGACTATTTAATGTAGATCCGCACCTCAGCCTGCTCCAGAATGACCCCAAGTGGTTGTCCAGCATGCTTTTGAAAAACCTGTTTCTTTCCATTTTTCAAAAGCATGGAGCGCACCAGTGTGAGCCTGCTCCCTTGTGCAGATTTGCAGGCTCACACCAATGCAAGCCTGCAATCTGCCGGGGTGGGCTTTAGGCTGGCGAGCTTCAGCGGTCGGTGAAGACCCTCGACCAACCAGAAGCCACCATTTTCAACGCCGGAGCAGTGCGGAGCGACGAGCATGCACTGCTCCAGTGCAGCCTGGACCGGACCGGGAAGCCAAAAGACCCGATAAGTAGTGGCACGGAGCGATACCCTCACCCCGTGCAGAAATGGCCTTAGTCTGATCAGTAATCTAAATATATATATGTGTGTGTGTGTGTGTGTGTGTGTGTCTGATCAGTAATTTAAATATGTGTGTGTGTGTGTGTGTGTGTGTGTGTATACATACACACACATACATACACACACATATACACACACAAAATGGTGCTTTACTTCCGAAAAGCTGTCAAAAATGTCTAAGTATGTTTCAGATCTATGTTGTCAGGATAAGGATTTTTTTTCCCCAGATGTGGTCGACTTGCAAAAAAGTGAAGAGTTGTTGGTCTAAAATTTATATGTTAATTAAAAAAAATCTAAAGGTAGATTTTGCAATATTGCCATAGATCTATTTGTTGAGAATTATTGATAAAGAACTGGACAGGAAATGTGGACTACTTCTTTCATAGACAACAGCTGCACGAAACTGTTTGCCGAACATATGTGGACTGATGCCTTAATGATGGAAGAATGGGTGGTTAAAGTTATGGGTCTTGCTCAAGTTGCAAAAGATCAATTGAAGATTTTGTTTAAAGATTGGAAATGGCTTATGGATTTTTTGAGCAATCAGAAGTCAAATGATGTAGTAATTTATGGTTTTCCTTATTAGTAATTCTAGTAAGTGGAATGTACTTAGATCTGTAATGGTGTTACCAGCCCCCACACACTGAGTTTGATATGATTTAATTAATATGATTTAATTGGCATAACACATGAAGAAGTATAACTAGAATGATACTTAGATCTAGATAACAAAAGTATATAAGCAGTATGATATAGAATACGCTGAGTAAGAATATGAATGTAATGGAATTGGAGAGAAATAACAATGTAAGCTTGTTTTGTTGAAATTTCCTTTTTCCAATGTTATGTGTATCATATGGTGTTTTTCTTTTTTTGTTCTTTTCCCCCCTTTATAATCAATTTTAAAAAAAGTCTGGAGTTTTGCCCAGTTAGACACAGTACATTGCTTGCTGATTGCCGCGCTTTCGCTCTGATTCCCAATCAAAGTACTGTCCTTAGGGACGAGTCTAAGCCACATCGCTGTTTCTTTGCTCTTTTCTGGAATGGTAAATATCACCCACTTCCTGAAACCTCACGATCAGCCTTTCATCCTTTTCCCTTCGGTTAGCCTAGTGCAAATGTGTGAGTATTTGGTTTTTGTGCCTGACTGCATTCCCTTAATAAAAAACACATTTTAGTCTACTTCTGAGTCTTTGGCAGGGAGAAACTGCAGAAACCCTGCAAACATTGGTGGAAGATCTCACTAGGTTACCCCCCGTCACAGACCTCCCACTTTGAGCTCATAAATTCCCCACTGTCTTATGAAAGTACTCTCATTATGGATGGACCCCTATGTTTTGGGATAATGAGGGTGGAATAAAACATAGAATATCGATTGATTATGTTTTAGTTTAGTTTGAATTAGTTTCGTTTTAGTTCTAATTATACATGTCACAGGTTGAGAAGCATGATGGGACCTGTTGTTACTCCTGGCTTCATATTTTCCCACCACTAGAGGGTGAGAACGCAAAGCTGCTTGTAGTTGTTTAGTCTAGCTGCCCATGTGAAACCTAAACGTATTCAAGGTCTTCTCCTGCGTGTAGCCGCAACATTGTTATGGTTAAGGGAACGCCTTGTTATTGAATATGTATACTTAAAAACACGGCTTTTGAACAGGCTGTGCCTTTTTCTTGTCTCCTTTCCTTTCTGCTCTGGACGAGGAGATGGCTCGCTGCGCTGTAACTTAATAGTCTGCTACTTGATCTATTGCCCGCAATAAAGACTGTTAGCCTGCTGCCTCGTGTTGGCTGTGATGTTTTTCCTATTGATGGTAATGCCCCTGGCGGGTTTTTCAACATGGTCGCAGAGGATGGTTTTGAGAGGTGTTTTTTGAGGTGTTTTTACGATGGCTCATGTGGTGCCTGGGGGCCTGCCTCTCGTTAAGCTAAATGCAACTAATTACTTGGCATGGTCAGCTCGCATGGAAAAGTATTTGCAAGCTGAGGGGCTGTGGGGTGCTTTCACAGCTCCCCCGACTCTGCAGGGGACTGCTGCGGAGATAGCAGCGGCAACGAGGCGTGCCATGTCTGTCCTCTTTCTGGCTGTGGAGGATGACCAGCTCACGCATATCAGGGATCTTGCCACCCCTCGTGAGGCCTGGGCGAGGCTGCGGGAGTTGTTTTTTGAGTCAATCAGCAGCCGCCAAGTACGCCCTGTGCGCCCGTTTATATGGGATGAAACTGGCCCCCGGTGTCCCGGTGAGGCAGCATTTGGCTGAGATGTTGGAGCTGTTTTCGTCACTTCGGGAGAGAGGCAAAGTGTTGCCTGAAAGTGACAAGGTATTTTGCATCTTGAATTCTCTTGATAGTTCCTGGAATCTGGTGGTGTCCTCTCTTCAATCCATGCCAGAGAGGGAGTTAACCGTTCCTTTGGTTTCTGCTCGTCTGCTGGAAGAAGAGGAAAAGCGCGCAAGGAATGCAGAGACTCCCACACAGCCGGCTCCAGCTGCAGAGGCCTGTGCTGGGAGAAAAAGTCTCCGGCTGCTGAGGCGAGGCAGGAGGGGCTGGTGAGAGCCCACGCTGTGCGAAGGTGCTTTCGCTGTGGGTCTGCTTCTCATCTGAAGCGTGATTGCCCGCTCCTGAAGCAAGGGGAGCAAAGCTTCACAGGCGCCGGTGCCAGGGGCCGTGGCAGAGGAGGCAGAGGAGGTCGGGCCAGAGGACGGCTGAGAGTTGCTGTTGCCGTGGGAGATGCTGTTGCGGACACTGTGCCAGGCTCTGAGGAGGCAGGTGATTCCGTTTGGCTTCTAGACAGCGGCTGTTCCCAGCACCTGGTCAATTCTGAAGATTTATTTGACTGTTTGGATTCTGCCAGTGTTTCCTCTGTGACATTAGCTGATGGGACAAAGGCTAAAGTTTGTGGCGAAGGTGTAGCTTTTGTCCCTGCCCTTGACATGGGTTTGAAAAATGTTTTGTTTGTTCCCTCTCTTGATTTCTGTTTGCTTTCTGTGGGGCAACTAACAGAGTCAGGGTTCAAGGTTGAGTTCTATGGGAAGCAAGGTAAAATCCTCAAAGATGGGGTGGTATGTGCTGTGGCTACACGAGAAGGGAGGCTGTTCTTTCTTGAGCCACGACACACTGTGTGTAATGTGTATGGCAATGTCCCACAACATGATGAGTGCCTTCATCTCCTCCACCGGCGCGCAGCGCATGCAAGCTTTCCTGTGTTAAAGAGGCTTGCTGGTTGTTGTAAAGGGTGTACTTTGAAGCCTTGTAATGTCTTTCTTGACTGTGCTATTTGCAAGCAAGCTAAATCTAAACAACTCCCAGCACCGAGAGTTAGTTTTCGTGTACCAACCGCCCCATTTCAGTTGGTACACTGTGATATTGTGGGTCCTATGAGTAAACCTTCCCTAGGGGGAGCTAGATATTTCGTCATTCTCGTAGACGATTTTAGCAGGTTCATTTTCTGCTATTTGTTGAAACAAAAGTCTGATGTGTGTCAAGTTCTCAAGAACTGGTGTTCCTTGGTTGAAAGGCAATTTGGTTATTCCCTGCAAAAGCTTCAAACCGACAGAGGAATGGAATTCCTGTCGGAGAACTTGCAACAATGGGTCAAAAAACAGGGTATAGTGCACAGGGCGACTGCCGGCTATTCTCCTCATCAGAATGGAGTGGCTGAGCGGAATGCAGGAGTTCTGCAGACTCGAATGCATAGTTTGCTGCTTGATGCAGATCTGCCTCTGAGTTTTTGGGGTGAGGCAATTCTGACTGCCTGTTACATACACAACAGGCTGTGGAGTTCTGTGGTTAATACTACTCCCTATGAGAGTTTGTTTGGTAAACAACCTTCCATTGCACATCTGAGAGTCTTTGGGAGTTTTGCTTGGGGCACATCCCCAAGGGGCAAAGAAGGAAGGGGGAGCCTAAGGCCCAGCGTATGCGTTTTGTTGGCTATGAGCCCAACTGCAAGGGGTATCGTTTTTACGCTGGTGGCAATTCCTGTGTGGTGTCTAGGAATGCCTTTTTTGAGGAACATGCTAATTGGTCGCGTGTTCAGGCAGCGTCTGAAGTATTTCTCCCTGTGGCTGGTCTGCCAGCTTCTCAGCCACTGCAGCCTTCAGTCTCTGCTCCACTCCCAGCCTCCGCTCCCAGTTCCTCAAGGGTTGAAACAGAAGAGGAGAGAGGCGCGTGGAGGAGAAGAGCTGTAAGTGATGTGTGAAGGTCTTGCACAGGGGAGAGAGAACGCGAGGGCTCAGTGAAAAGGTCTCGCAGTGCTGAGGACAGGGACAAACCTTTGCAGGATCGTCCCATCCCCAGACGGTCTCAAAGAAAACGAAAGGCATTCCACCTAAACGTCTTTTCCCTGAGTCTCTCGCAGTTCGTGTGTGCGCTGTAAACTGTGAGCCTCAGTGCTTTGCTGATGTTGTGGAAATGCCTGAGCAACAGGCAGAACCCTGGTGGGATGCAATGCAGAGTGAAATGGATTCCATTATCCAGCATGATGTGTATTCTCTTTGTAATTTGCCCAAGGGTGTGAAGCCAATTGACAGCAAATGGGTCTACAAGTTGAAACCCACTGCTGATGGGCAAATGAAATATAAAGCGCGCCTAGCGGCACGCGGGTTCTTGCAAGATCCTTGCCTTGCTGATCCCTGTGTATATGTTCGAGGGAAAGGGGAGAGTTTGGAAATTCTCCTTGCATATGTGGATGATCTATGCTTGGTCAGTGCTACACAAAAACAAGTGCAAGTGTTTGAGAAAGAGCTGGGGAAAAGGTTTCAGGTGAAAAACCTAGGCCCAGTACAGAGCTTTCTTGGAATTGAAGTACAGAGAACTGAAAAAGGTATTCTGCTGTGTCAGAAACAAAAGATTGTAAAATTGTTAGAATTGTGTCAAATGTCTGACTGCAAACCGGTACAAACTCCAATGGTGCCAGGTTTTTTGAAAAATACCTGTGAGGAATTATTTCCTGATATACACCTATATCAGTCTGTCATTGGGAGCCTTTTGTACTTAGCTGGTACTAGCCGGCCTGATATTGCTTTAAGTGTCAACATTCTGGGCAGAGCGTGTGCTAAGCCAACCCAGTATCATTGGCAGGGTGTGAAAAGGGTACTCAGGTACCTAAAGGGTTCCCTTGATTATTGCCTAAGCATTTGTCCTGATCAGATGCCAAACCTTGTCTGTTCATCAGACAGTGATTTCGCTGAGGATACTGTGGACCGCAAAAGCACAACTGGTTTTCTTGTCAAATTCAGTGGTGTAGCAATCGACTGGAAGGCTAAAAAAGTCTTGTCTTGCTTTATCAACTGCAGAGGCAGAGTTTGTGAGCCTATCTGCGCTCTGTACTGAGTTGGTTTGGTTCTTGCAGTTGCTACAAGACCTGCATGTGTCTGTGCCATTACCAATACAAATATGTTGTGATTCACAAGCCTGCATTCAAATGGCAGTGTCTGACCGGTGTCTTCCATCAAAACACATTGACATCAAATTTCACAATGTGAAACAATATGTACAAGAAGGAAAAGTGTCCCTTACCTATGTGTCTTCAGAAGAAAACGTGGCTGATGTGTTTACCAAGCCACTTCCTGCTAATGCATTTAGTCAGCACGTTAGCAAACTGGGGTTGATGGAGTCTCCAAAGCAAGGCAGCTGAAAATATTTCGCAAGGAGTAGGGGAGTGTCACAGGTTGAGAAGCATGATGGGACCTGTTGTTACTCCTGGCTTCATATTTTCCCACCACTAGAGGGTGAGAACGCAAAGCTGCTTGTAGTTGTTTAGTCTAGCTGCCCATGTGAAACCTAAACGTGTTCAAGGTCTTCTGCTGCGTGTAGCCGCAACATTGTTATGGTTCAGGGAACGCCTTGTTATTGAATATGTATACTTAAAAACACGGCTTTTGAACAGGCTGTGCCTTTTTCTTGTTTCCTTTCCTTTCTGCTCTGGACGAGGAGATGGCTCGCTGCGCTGTAACTTAATAGTCTGCTACTTGATCTATTGCCCGCAATAAAGACTGTTAGCCTGCTGCCTCGTGTTGGCTGTGATGTTTTTCCTATTGATGGTAATGCCCCTGGCGGGTTTTTCAACAATACACATGTAATGTTTGTTTGTGTGTAGTTTGTTTCTTTTTTCCATTTTTTCTCCTCTTTGTGGTTATGGATTGACTTCTCTGTGTTCTCGATTAAGATTAATAAATATTCAATCTCAAAAGAAATGGATATTCTGCATATTTCAACAAAAATTCATTTTTAAAAAGATAGAACTCTCTTTTTGAAAAAAAAAATCCTCAAAAATTAAAAAAGCTCTTGCCAAAGGCAATTGGCCAGTTCACCAAAGGCAAGGAATTCATTTTCAGGGATCTGGAGGCAACAAAAGACTCCGGTTATGCCTGATATTGCTGATGTTCCTTTTACGCTTATGTTGTTTAACTTGCTTGCTGATCAATAAAGTCTGAGGCTTTTCAACCAGAACTTGTTGCCTCCAGATCCCTGAAAACAAACTGCTTGCCTTTGGTGAACTGGCCAGTCGCCTCTGGCAAGACAAATGCCTGACATTTGGCATACCTCATCCCATCCAAAAGTGTTGAGCTTCAAATATTTGCCAGGTTCTGACCAAATTTTTTAGAAATTAGCTCTCTGTTGATTTCCACATTATAATCCATGGATCCACAGATATAAAATGAAGCAGCCCTACCCCAGGATTCTTATCCAAATTCTTCTTCTCTACATCTCAACTAAATCAATGCAATTACAACAGGTTGAACTCTCCGAAACTTGCATGACAGTCAATTGGCAAAATACATTCTCAAGGAAGTTGGACTGACAAGGTTTTTTTGAATAATGATGTCAAAGAAGTGATGGTCTTTTATGTTTGAGTTTAACAAACTGGTGAACTGCCTGTGGCTTCTGTAACTAATAAGACGGTGTTGTCGTTTCCTTCACAACAAGCATGGAACACAGTTCCATTTATCTTAAGATGTCATCCACTTTTTCTGGGGCTTCATCTTACAAAGTGGTCTTGCTTTTGAACTGCAAAGATTAGACTCCCAACAGGCCCGGTGTTTTTTGCAGTCAGGTATAGCCCTACCACAGTATGGTCTATCTTTGGTTGCACCAACATCCCAGAGTGGTTGCTTCTCTGCCCAATACCTGAAAAGAAGAGCACCTCCAATAAGTCAGACAAGATACCTACCTACTTCTATCAAAGAAACTTTCACATACCCCAGGATCCCCATCTATTCATAATTTTGATAGAAAGTTTATATTGAGAATCTCTGTGGGGCCTCTTGGTGAGATCCACGTGGGAGAAAAGCAGGATACAAAGTAAATTAACAAAAAGAAAAATAAGTTGATGGGAGAAAGTTAGAGTATAAATTAACGGAATGAACGGATGGATGAATAAGCAGCATAAGGGGTACATGTTATTATCGTGTACTAGCCTTACTTTGAAAGATATTAGGTATCATTTTGATATCACAATTCGGCCCCATTATGCCACCGTCGGCCAAGTGTTTGTGAGGCCCCCGAACAAGCACAGAGCTAGGCATGGCCACTGATTGCTGAACATTCCTTTCTCCACCCAGGCAGGCCAGACTCAGCCAGATCTTTGCTTTAGGAGACCTCCCTAGACAAACACCTCATTAAAGCGGCACGCTCGTACAAAGAACTCCCTGCCCCGAGCAGGCAACTTGGCGAGCTACACGCTTAACTGTCAAGTACGCTGCATCTTTATACTGGCCATTCCATTGTCGATTCGGAACTAACTCGGTCATGCTAAATTCTGACCTTTCAGAGACTTTGTCTCGCACCCAAACCTCATTGTTCTTCCCCAAGTACAGACTAGCCTACGGGCATATTTTCCCTATAAAACCCCCTGATTATGAGACTTGCCTCAGATCGCTCTAAACTTCCATCCCGCCTTGCTGCCGCATCGTCCGCTGAGCTTTCCCCTCAGTCTCAGTCCGAGACTGCGCAATTACGGACCTCCGCTGTGATCTACCCCGGGCTTCGGACAGGTGTAGTGTCAGCCAATTCAACAATCCCTCTTAAACTTCCTCTATATCGCTACCACCTTTATTTTCTATAGTTACTTGTGTGAGTGTGTTGCATACACTGTTTGCCTGTATTTAATAAAATCTCAGTTATTATTTCATATTTGGTGTGCTTCTTGACTTGGCCTGACCCCGTAGACGTTGGATTTAAAGATTCCGCTGTGTTGCCCTGCCTCTCGTTTTGCTAACTTGTGCTCTCAGCTAATTTTACCCACCATTATTTGAGCAAATTTGGAGTCCCTCACGGGACCCCCAGTAAACAGGGTGACACATAGGAGGTTAAAAGTGGCATCATCATGCTATAATAGTCCAGTGCGGAAATGGCTGTGGTCTTCCAGAGTTCTAGCCCAACACTCAAACCACTACATCACACTGTTTGTCAGGTATATAACTCCACTCCTACAAAATCTCTATTTTTATTTCAATATTAAAGGCCAAAAATTTGTGCTGGATCCTAGAAAGCACTTCCTGAAGAACAAAAAAGAACATATCTGAGAAAGTTTCTATACTACAGGCCAAACATTTTATGACTTACCCTTTCTTCAATGTTTTATCACTTACCCTTTCTTCAATACTGTGCTGTCAACATCCCATAACCAATCCAAATTTTCCTTCTTGAGGCCAAGCCAGTAACGGCTATGTTTTCCTAGGAGTTGCTTTTCTAAAAAGTCCTGTAAAAGGTACAATCAGAAAATCTTCACTGGGACCAAAAGATTATCAAATATTATCTTTCCAAACAATGTCTCTTCCCCAAGAAGTGTTACAGGCTGAGCACTAACTTTGTATATACTTTGCAAAATTTAAACCCCTGCAGCCTGAATATTATGAACTTAATTGTGTCTGTTTAAAGTAAAAAGCTGTAATGTTTGTGTGTCAGGCAGCAAAATATGAAGAATGAAGGCTTACAGCCATGAAACCAATCTAACTAGAAACAAAAAGATATGGCAAAATAGCCTGGGAGAAAATATTAACAAGACACTGGGATACAGAAAACTGAAAAAGTATTCTATTCATTGGTATAAAAGGGTAACTAAACTCTGATAGCTGATGTAAATTACTGGCAAATGGCCGGATCTAATCTGATGACAGGCAGCCAGACACAGTGGTGAGTAACACTTGCAACTGGTTGGTCGCTGAGCAGCTTCACAAGTGATTGGTCACAGAGTGAGGTCACATAAAAGGTCGGTAAGAAATCATCCTTCATTAAATGATAGAATCTTTGTTTACATTACCAGGGACTTGTGAGATTTGCGTCTGAATGGCCACATAGAGGCTGAAGTATTATAAAACCCAACTCTTGAGAGATGAATGGTAGGCTGTTTACACCATCTCCAGTGAACCCAGCTGTTTATGACAGTCTTATTCAGATAATGCTGCTCTTGTCTGATAAATGCTAAGACAATGCTGATAAGATCAAGAATGAGAAAACCGTTGCTCTCAAACAAGCTATATTTCTTTTCTAGATAGATAAATGCCCATTATAATTATAATGGGTTGCAATGGCACGGAAGAGTATTATCTTCCATCTTTTATGGATGAATATTTGTAGGCACGTGGGTATATTCAGGATTCTGCGATGTATAGTAATACCAATGGAATATTATTGTCTTGGATGACTGTGTGTGTGACACACAAAAGACGATATACAGCAACTCCTTATAAGTATAGATTCTATAGGTGCCTCAGTCAATGTTTGATAAGATGAATGTGAAAGAAGAAATAAGGTTCGTAATGCCTAACATGTAATGCAATGCAAAGTCAAACCACTTTTTTGTATCATTTTTAATTATAAATAATACAATAAAATAGTCTAGAAGAATGACAGAGAGCCTACTCATCCTCCCATGTTAAAATCCTGGGATTCCAAGACTTAAGAGTGCTTAAGTGGAGCGTTGATGCTAACTCTGCTTGTTTGGAGGATACCATTGTTCAGGAGTAGGGAGTGCAGGCAATATGAGGATGACAAAAGAGGTCTCTAAACAGAGACAGATTAGCTGAAAAGTGGCAAAGAACCCTCAATCCCTCAGTCTAAAGACACAGGGATGGGCAACCACGCTGATGTTCATTAGAGGAAAAAATAGATATATACATGGGAAGGAGACACCTTCATAGCAACAGACTCCACCTCTGACCTATACATGTCCATAGGCAGAATGATGGAAGTTGTAAGCCCCAAAATATTGGCTTACAATTGCCACTCTCACCAAAGTTGCCACTATCTCCAAAGCTGAAGTCTAAGTGATGTTTAGTTCAGCAAGGAAAGAGAAATGTGTGAAAATGTAGGTTCATTTTCACAATTCCATCCTCCAGTGATCCTAGACTCCTAGACTCCTAGAGAGTTGGAAAGGACTGCAAGGACCATCTAGTCCAACTTCCTGCCATGCAAACATACACAACTCAAACATCCCCCAGTGATGCCCAGATATACAAAAACTCCTTTGTACAAATCTTCATGTAACACTTCATTAATGAAAATTTATGAAAATTCCAGAGGCTCCGCTCAGACTGAAAGGCATTATTAAATATTCAAAGCCTTCTACAGGAGCATTGAACACTGTCTTCCACTCATCCCCCTCCCATACGCACAATCTGTAATATGCACCTCTCAAAACCAGCTCAGTGAAAATTTGACCTGTTGCCAACTGTGATAATAAGTCTTTCATTAAAGGCAGAGGGTACTGATTGGGAGTGAACATCACATTCAGCCCTCTAAAATCTGTCACCAGTCTCAGCGCGCCACTCTTCTCTTCTTGGAAAAATACTGAGGCAGCCATGGAAGATCTGGCTGACTGAATGAAACCCTGCAGTAAGTTCTTATCAATAAATTCCTTCTGCACTTCCATTTCTTTGAGAGACATAGAATACAATTTGGTTTTAGGCAAGTAAACTCCCACCTCTAATTTGATTGCACAGTCAGTGTCACGGTGGGGCAGAAACATGTCACATTGGTCATTTCCGCACTAGACTGTAATAGTGCTATTATTCCACTTTCAACATTCTATGGCATCCTGGAGTTCGCAGTTTAGAGAGGGGCCTTTGAGGGCTAGTAGAATACATAAGAAAAGTAAAAATAACAAAAACATAAGAAAGAAGGTCAAATGATGTCATTGGAAAAGAGGTTGGGAGAATTTGCTTTAACTGCTGGACAACAAACTTTCTGATAAAATATTAGATCTTAACTGTCACTTGAAAAATTGGAAAAAAGTTAAGAGGAAGGTAAAGGAGAGTGTGCGTAATAATATTGCTAACTTGCCACAGTTGGTTGTTGCAGTAGGTCAAACAGGGAATTCAACAGATTGCCTTTTAGACAAGGGCTCCATGGTAGAAGAGCTGTTGGACCTTTGGGAAGAAGTTCTCAGCTCTAACTTGAGATCTACTGAAGTTAATGCTTGATTCTTGGAGCCAAAACTGACATATACAGGGAGCAATTAATAACCGATAGTCCTGGGAATATACACGACTTTCCCAAGTGGCCCCCAGTTACCAAGCAGGAAATCAAAGCCCTCATTCAGTCATTAAAGAACAGTAAAGCCCTTGAAGAGGATTTAATGCCATGTGAACTGTTCAAGAATAGCATAGATTGGTGGTTGGCCCTTTTGGCTGGCTTGTTTTCTCATATAAATGATACAGGGTGTATTCGTTGTGGATGGAGGCTTGGCACAGTGAGTCCCCTGTACAAAAAATGGGGATCAAAGGGACCCCAAAAATTATAGGCCAATTAGTTTAATAGATATTGCAGCCAAAATCTATGCTAAGTCTCTTCTGCAGAAACTGGAGGTCTGGGCTGAACAACATTCTATTTTAGCTGAAGAATAGGCAGGTTTCAGACAGGAAAGGAGCATTATTGATAACTGTTTCAACCTTTTGCATTTGATGTCAAAGTACGCGTCAAGGGGTGGACAGCTTTATGCTGTATTTATGGATTTAAGTGCAGCCTTTGACTCAGTTAACAGAAACCTTTTGTGGATGAAATTCATGAAGACAAACGTTGATAGGAGACGTCTTTATTTAATAAAGACCCTTTACATAGATACAAGTTTACAAATCAGAACGGGTATAAATCAAGCTTTAACTATCAAGATCCCCACATTTAAAAGAGTGCATCAGGGCTGTATTTAGGTTCCATTCCTTTTTAATTTTTACATTAATGATATAGTTTCAGCTATGTACAGCAAGTCTAGTAGGTCCGCGCAGCAAAATGATTTAGTAATTAACAGCAGTAGATCTAAAGTTGTAATTTTTGGTAAAAAGATGACTCATCACAAGTTTTTCATAGATTCCAAAGAAATGGAACAGGTAGGAGTTTATAATTCATTAGGTACTGTTTTCTCAGCCTCAGGATCCTGGTCTCCCCAGATGAAGAATGTACTGGAAGCTTCTGCCAGTGTCCATTCTTTGAATAGATTAACTGTAAGTACTCTGGTTCATTTCATCCAATCATAAAAAATATTTTTATAAGGCAAAGGTGCTGCCAATGTTAATCTTTGGATCAGAAATTTGGGGATTTTCTAGAACTGAGACTATTGAAAGGATCCAGAACAAATTTCTAAGGCTGATATTGAGAGTGTCAAGAAATTCTCCAGCCCAGGCAGTTAGAGCTGAATTTGGAATGGTTGCTCTTTCAGATCTGTTTCTCATGTGAATGGTGAATTAGTTTTCATCTTTTTTCTTTTAGAGACTGAATGAGAGGTTGACCTTCCTGGTGCCCTAAGGAACTTGCTTTCTGTCCTTTGAAGAAGTTGCTATAGGAGAGAACCTCTGTTGCTCTCCTTGGTCAGTACCAGCATCTCTCAGTATCGGAGAGCATTGAGGTGGAGCCACAGTCGATACAGAAGGTAGAACAGAGGAACATCGATTTGCTTGGCAGTCTCCTGGCCCTGAAGTTTGAGAAGAGGGCCTTGCCACCAATGAAGAGGCAGTAGCAGAGAGATCTTTGGGGCTTTCTTGGTTCCCCAATTTTGCTGTTGTTACTGAGGCAGTGTACAGAGACCTATTTTGAGAGGCCATGTTGGAGGCACTTAACACTTTTTCCCAAAGCATGGCCTTAAGTCTGGCCACTCTATTGTGCCTTGTCTGGGGAGTGAAGAGCTGGCAGTGAGAACAGGATCCCATGTTATGGCCCTCCCCAATGCAGAGAAGACACTTGGAGTGGCCTTGCTTATCTGGGATCTTACCTTTGTAAGAGAGCAATATTTAAAGATAGCTGCTGAGGCTGTAAAATGGGAGACAGGAAAACAAAAGCCAATAACCAGACCATGAACCAAAGCTGAAGACTGAGAATCAAGGACTAAAGCCAAAACGCTAGATGAGCTGAAAACCATTAATTCAAGCCAAAGATTGGAAGACCGTAAACTGTAGACTGTGAGAGAACTCTGAGAAGGCTCCTAATGATACTGCTGCCATGACAGACCAAAAGGAACTGTAAGTTTTGATGGGAACGATAGAAAGGATTAAAGGATTGAAATTCACTAGAAATCAGACCTGAAGTGGCGTCATTCTCAGCCTGGAATAATGAGTCATGGAAGTGACTGATGCCATTAAACTTAGGAGAACTTGAACATCTTGAGTGTGAACACTTCTTATATGAAGACAGTGAAAAGTGGCCTGTCTGTCTTCTGGGAGGAAAGCCGCTCGGACCTGAGAGTCCAGTATTGCTCCTGTGTACCTGATTGGTTGTGAAGGAGTCATGTGGGACTTCTGGTAATTGACCATGAGACCAAGAGTGTTTGGAAAGACTATCATGGTATCAATGTGCTGAAGAAAATGTTCTTGAGTAGGAACAACCAAAAGCCAGTTGTCCATGTAAGGGAATAGGACACTATCCTCTGACATAACAAAGCAGACACTACTGACATGTACTAGGTGAAAACACATGAGGCGGTGCATAGTCCAAAGGGCAGGACTCAAAAGCAGTATGTCTTTCTTGGAAGGTCTGGAAACCATGAAGCCCTATGAGGAGAGGCTTAGGGAGCAGGGGGTGTTTAGCCTAGAGGAGAGAAAATTAAGAAGTGACATGATAGCTATGTTTAAATATTTGAATGGATGTCATATGGAAGATAGGGCAAGCTTGTTTTCTGCTGCTCCAGAGACTAGGACACTCCAGGAAAAGAGGTTCTACTTAAATGGATGGAGCCCTGGTGGCGCAGTGGTTAAATGCCAGTATTGCAACCACAAGGTTGCGAGTTCGATCCTGCCAGGCTCCAAGGTTAACTCAGCCTTCCATCCTTTCGTAGGTCGGTAAAATGAGTACCCAGCTTGTTGGGGGCAATTAGCTAAAAATACATTGTAAACCGCTTAGATAACACTTAGTTGATAGGCGGTATAGAAATAAATGCTATTGCTATTGCTACTGCTTCAGAGTGTGACAGAATCTCATTTTTTGGAGGTTGGTAAAACAGAGGATGGATGGTCATCTGTTGAGAGTGCTTTGATGGAGACTTCCTGTATGGCAGAAATGGGTTGGACTGGATGGCCCTTGTGGTCCCTTCCAACTCTAGGATTCTATACAAGGCTTCTCCTACCAAAATGGGGTGGGGGGAACCAAATTGGAGTCAGTGTACTTGCTGGAGTCCCCTGAAGACTTCTCTGTCATCCAACCCATTTTGGGCAAGGCATCAGTGGCACAAAGAGGAACCTGCAGAATGATAGGATTTCCCCTCAAGTACCAGCTGTTCTCCCTGATCTCCTAATGGTTCTGCCTCTACCCACCACCTCAACCCAAGGCTTGGCTTCATCAGCTTACAAATTGCTTAGGGGAGGGATGTAGACCTGTCCTGATTTCTTTCGGGTAAGTCAGACATCCTGGTGAAAGGAGTCACCTGGTAGCCAGTTGGATTCTTTTTTAATTTCAGACTCTTGAATACTCTAGACTCCTGTTGCCCCAAAGAGAAAAACAGAAAAGGCAGAGTGATGAAGATGTGTAGAACGGAAAAAAGATGTATGAAAAAAATGGTAGAAAGGAACAAGACTGGCTTTCTAGAGAAGCTGCTGGAGAAGGCAGGGCACTCCCTCAAAGCCCTGTATCATTCCTGCTTGTCAGAAAGAGAGGAAGAAACAACCCCCTTGAGGAGGTCCTCTCTCTAGTGCTGACATAAAGTGATCTGTTGCCTGTTTCTCTGTTCCCAATAATGACCAACAGCGCATCCTGTTGTTATCACCGTGAACTGGCCTGGCTTCAGTAGATCCTAGATATCATTTTGATATCGCAATTTGGTCTTATTTTGCCACCCTCAGCCAAGTGTTTGTGAGGCCCCCGAACAAGCACGGAGCTAGGCATGGCTATTGATTGCTGAAACATTCCTTTCTAAAGTGACTCATTGAATAAAAGCAAGAAGAAGAGGGACTTGTGATTAGTCAAAAACCCAGATACGAGGGTAGTGAAGCTCCACAGTGAAATATGCGGAATTGTTGTGCTCTCTGTGGCAAATTTCACTCTTCTTCTGGATACAAAGGAAAAATGATCAGGCAATAAAGATATCTATTTTGTGTGCAGGGTGACCTGAGAAGTTTATTGATTGACTTCTAGGTAAGGTCATTGCATCTGGGAAAGCCTGTAAACTCAGCTGTACTGGGCACAGCTAAAAAAAACAAGCGCGGGGGGGGCATTTAGCAATAAATTAGAAGATTGTGCATGCTGTAGGGTTAGGATGTAAATTCTTGTCAATTTCATCTTTGCATATGAAGTTAAATAACATGGTACTTTCCTCCTGATGACATATTCTAACTTCCCAAAGAATTGCAGAGGAACTACTCTGTGGAGAAAGTTTTTGCCCCCCAAAATTTTTGCCCCCCAAAAATCTTGTTCATGAAACCATTTTCTGTGCACGAAACCCATGTTCTCTTCACCAAACAGGTTTTTGAACGAAAAATTCCATGAAGAGGAACTGGTTTTTGATCTGGTAGTGAATAATTTTGAATATTCTTTCCATCCTTACAAACTGTACACGAGTCACTAAATAGGAGGGGGATGGGGCAAAGGAGAATGAAAGGTGGGGAATAGGGAATTTCACTTCGGGGGAGGAATAAGGGGCAGTTAAGGCTTACCATGGCAGCAGTGCCAGGTACGTTCCTTCTTGGTTCTACTTAGCCAGCCAAAAGAGAGCTCTATGGCACATCTTTCCTGTGCAAGAAAATGATGGCTGTTGGTCAATAACCATCCGTAGCCATCCAATCAGCAGAACTATTTCTGCCTGCCTCTGTGTTGCTTCTCCCCACGTGGTCAAGAGAGGGGAGAACAGAAAGCCCTCATTGCTGCTGCCACTTGCACTGCAGTGCAGGAATATCTGAGAAGAAAGTTCTTCCTTCATTGGAATTGTGTAACAGCCCTACATTGGAATGAAATCCTTGTCAAGCTGTTTCTGTGATTTCATAGAATCATAGAATCATAGAATCATAGAAATGTAGAGTTGGAAGAGACCACAAGGGCCATCCAGTCCCCTCCTGCAGCTTGCATCCATTGCTCCTTGTCCTGGTCTCAAGAGCAGGAGAAAACAAGCCCACTCCCTCCTCGACATGACACCCCTTCAAATATTTAAACATGGCTATCATGTCCCCTCTCAACCTTCTCTTCTGCAGACTAAACATACCCAGCTCTCTAAGTCCGTCCTCATAGGGCATGGTTTCCAGGCCCCTCACCATTTTGGTTGCCCTCCTCCGGACCTGCTCCAGCTTATCCATATCCTTCTTGAATTGGGGTGCCCAGAACTGGACACAGTATTCAAGATGAGGTCTAACCAATGCAGAATAAAGTGGTACCAATACCTCCCTTGATCTAGACACCATACTCCTATTGATGCAACCAAGAATTGCGTTGGCCTTCTTCTATCCATGGAGAAGAAAAAGGAAGCAATAAGACAACCAAGTGTAAATGCTTATAAGGGCTACTATAGACTTTTGTAAACACCAAAGGACATGACAGGTAAAAGATCCTCACCTTGTGAAGGCTGTTCTACTTACCTCTTCCTCTGCATTTTCAATCATTATCATTTCAGCCTTTTCTTTCTTACAAAAGGCTTTCGCGGCACTCCACTCCACTGCTTCATGTTCAAATAAATAGATGGCATTTCTATAGGCTACCCAGTCATGGTGCAATCTGTAACGAATGTCCTCTTTGACCAAAGACAAGATTGGGGAAAAGATTGGATTAGAAGATGCTGCTACTATATCTCTACAAAGGCCTTGGAGAAAGAGTTGGGAGTCCAGGGAGAGGCTGGGAGGGAGCTATGAGAAGGACATACCGAAAAAGACAGAGAATGGTAGACTGAGGGCAACTGAGGTGAAGCACCCTTTGTGCAGAGCTATTCTTGATATGAACTTGCTGATTATTCTGCTGCCTCTTTGAGCCTCTAGCAACATCTGACTACCCTAGCTGAGACTTCTAAGCCTGTTGCTAACTCATAGGGTCTTCCAGGGCATGCATCTAGAAGATACTTACAGGAGCCTGTGCCACAGTCATTTTATTTGGCAGAGGATGTATTGAACTGAAACAAAAATCCTTTATTGCTCCTTGAGAGGCTCTGGGTGTGTTTGCAAGGTCATGCAAGAGGGGGTATGTGATGTGCCTCTTCCCATGGAGGATACGGAACCCATCACAATCAGATAATCAAAATGATGATAACCAAAATCAGATAATAAAAAAACAATCAGGGACAGGTATTACTTCTCTAGAAAGTAACTGTAGGAATCAGGTTGTATCCTCAATCATTTTTTTTAAAAAAAATAAACATATCATTACCAGGGATCCTTGGGAGCTGTCATTCAACCATATGTGATGGTCTTAAGCTGACCTCCATATTGCATGTTCATATGTACAGGAAACCATTAAAGTAATAGTTGAGGAAAAACTAGTTGCCTTGTTGGCTAAGTATTTCTGAAAGACGTAGTTGAAAATGAACTATTTGAAACTGGTTCTTCAAGCAGACATCTGTGAATTCACACACATATGTCTCGCACCTGGGGGTTTCTGTACCTGGGGTGCTGAAGATGTAATTTAGTGCTCGCTGTTAAAGGCAAGCACAATCAGATACCCCGGGGCTTTGTACTTGACAAGGGAGGATTCTCCTGTCAAGATAAGGGTCTCTGATTTACAGGGAACCTGAAGAACTCCGTATCAGTCAGACTGGAGCTCAGCAATAGCCAATCAGGAAAGGAAATCATAATCATAATCATAATCATAATCATATTTATTTCTATCCCGCCTCTCCCCATGGATCAAGGCGGCGAACAACAATAATACATTAATTACATTAAAAAACATTAAAAAGCATACCCAATCTTCCCCACCCACCAACCCACCTAAAACCAACCACCTAAAACACACAACAATTAATAATTAACAGCAATCAACTGACTACTAAAAGAACAGCAAGGCAGTTGGTGGGAGGCGGTGGAGGTATTAGTCTGGGAAGGCCTGTCGGAAGAGAGCAGTCTTGACCGCTCTTTTCATAGAATCATAGAATCATAGAAATGTAGAGTTGGAAGAGACCACAAGGGCCATCCAGTCCAACCCCCTGCCATGCAGGAAAACCCTCAAAGCACTCCCGACAAGTGGCCATCCAACCTCCGCTTAAAAACCTCCAAAGAAGGAGACTCCACCACACTCTGTGGCAGCACATTCCACTGCCGGACAGCCCTGACTGTCAGGAAATTCCTCCTGAGGTTCAAGCGAAATCTCCCCTCCTGCAGCTTGCATCCATTGCTCCTTGTCCTGGTCTCAAGAGGAGGAGAAAACAAGCCCACTCCCTCCTCGACATGAAAACCCCTTCAAATATTTAAACATGGCTATCATGTCCCCTCTCAACCTTCTCTTCTGCAGACTAAACATACCCAGCTCTCTAAGTCCGTCCTCATAGGGCATGGCTTCCAGGCCCCTCACCATTTTGGTTGCCCTCCTCTGGACCTGCTCCAGCTTATCCATATCCTTCTTGAATTGGGGTGCCCAGAACTGGACACAGTATTCAAGATGAGGTCTAACCAATGCAGAATAAAGTGGTACCAATACCTCCCTCGATCTAGACACCATACTCCTATTGATGCAACCAAGAATTGCGTTGGCCTTTAAAGCAGTCAAGATTGGTAATATGCTGAGTCTCCTCGGGCAGGCCATTCCATAACTTGGGAACGATAGAAGAGAAGGTCCTCTGGGTAACCGCAGCCAACCTAGTTCTGACCGGCTGCAGTAAATTCCTCCCAGAGGACCTTGGTGTGCAGGGCGGATTATACGGGAGAAGGCGATCCTGCAGGTAGGCTGGCCCCAAGCCATAAAGGGCTTTAAAGGTAATGGCCAACATCTTGTACTGTGCCCGAAAACTAATAGACAGCCAATGTAAAGACTTCAGAATTGGTGTTATGTGGTCAGTTTTAGCTCTACCAGTGACCAACCTGGCTGCCATATTCTGAACTAGTTGAAGTTTCCGCACTAAGCATATGGGTAGCCCTATGTAGAGCGCATTACAGAAGTCAAGCCATGAAGCTACCAGCGTATGCACCACTGTTTTTAGGTGTTCCAAGTCCAGGAAGGGGCGCAGCTGGCGTATCAGCCGAAGCTGATAGCAGGCGCTCCTGGCTACCGCATCAATTTGAGCTGTCATCTGAAGCGCTGAGTCCAAGAGCACCCCCAAGCTGCGGACACAGTCTTTCAGGGGAAGTGTGACCCCATCTAGAACTGGTTGACAAACCTCCATACCTGGGCTAGGGCCCTTGACAGCAAGTACCTCAGTCTTATCTGGATTCAGCTTCAGTCTGTTTTTCCTCATCCAGTCCATTACTGCTTCAAGGCATTCGTTCAGAGGTGAGATGCCACCCTTAGTTGATGCTATTATCCGAGGTATGGAGAGATATATCTGGGTGTCATCAGCATACTGATAGCACCTTGCTGCATGCCTCCTGATGATCTCTCCCAACGGTTTCATGTAGATGTTAAATAGCATTGGGGACAGGACAGCGCCCTGAGGGACGCCAGATTTAAGCTCCTTTTTCGAGGAGCAGCTGTCTCCAAGCATCACCCTCTGGTATCTACCTGAGAGATAGGACAGGAACCACTTAAGAGCAGTGCCCCCAATCCCCAACCCTCTCAGGCATTCCAGAAGGATACCATGGTCTATGGTATCAAAAGTCGCTGAGAAGTCCAAGAGTACCAGCAGGGTCACACTTCCCCTGTCAATACCTAGGCAAAGATCATCCACTAAGACGACCCTGGCGGTCTCGACTCCATATCCTGCCCTGAAGCCAGTTTGAAATGGGTCTAGATAATCTGTTTCATCCAAGACAGCGTGGAGCTGAAGACCAACAGCCCTCTCGATCACCTTGCTTAAGAATGGGAGATGGGAGACTCGTCTATAGTTATTCATAGCCAGGGGATCTAGGGAGAGCTTTTAGAAGCGGCCGTATAATCGCTTCTTTTAAACAAGCTGGAAAATTGCCCTCCCTGAGGGATGCATTAATAATATATCTTAAAGGAGTCTTAATTGCAACTCCTCCCTGGACGACCAGCCATGAAGGGCAGAGATCAAGAGGGCAAGGTGTCTTTCTTATATTTCCAAGGAGCTTGTCTACATCCTCGGTACTCACTGACTGAAACTGATCCACTATAATCCTGTTCATGGAGTCGCCGGACACTTCATTTGTAACCTCTGCTATGACACCAGCATCCAAGTCGGCTCTTATCTGAGAGATTTTATCTGCGAAATAGCTGAGACCCAGGCTGCAGTAGCCATTGCTGAGCCTCAGAGGAGCTGGGGAAGAGAGGCTTCTCATCCCCATTAAGGACAATAGGCTCTGTTACTATAGGATCTCTTGGCAATGTGTAGTTTTGATTTAAGCAGAAAGCTGATCTACTAAACAAGGAACCCCTGAACTGCAACAGCTATAATTTAGCGTTTTAGATCCGGGATTTTCTTGCTTAATGTTAAGGGAACTTGTTTGTTTGTTTACGTCTTTTATTATTACTTTTTCTTAGCACCGCTGGATTTACAATGGAATTTCAGAACTCTGTTCTCCAGTTCCTATTATTATTATTATTATTATTATTATTATTATTATTAAATTGGGGATTGAGACTTTGTATATTTTGTTATTTCTCTATTATGGATTTTTCTTTTTTGGACTTCAATTTATGAAACTTGGCTGGTTTGGAGTTTTTAAATCTGACTGGGTTTTGTAGAATGTTTGCTGAACTTTTAATTGGAAATAGGTGAAAGTTAAAGGAAGTTAATTTTTTTTATAAGAATTTGACTTATGTTGTTACTAATAAGAAGACTTGGGAAATAGTTTTTTTTTCTCTGAATGGATTGTAACTCACTTGCTCCCCTAGTTGATGTTATATTGCCTGGGAAAGTCCCAATACTGTTTTGTCTTAAGCCATGGGAACATTTATGGTTGTTTTCATTAACTGTAAAATACGGCTAAGCTTCAATGACGGATCCCAAATTTCTCCAAGATGAAAATAGCCTGGATGCTACAGAGAAAATGCCAAGTTCTTCTTAGAGTTCAGAGAATCTGTGGCATCAATTATTAAGAAACTTGACAAGTCTACAAAACAGTTGTCTTTGTTGAAGGTTCGTCATGGAAGTGAAGCTCAACTGTTAGATGAGCCACCTGAAGATCAGTCAATGTTTAGAAATAAGGAGAACACAGAAGGAGAGGCAATGCAGAAGACTTCTACAAGTTCAGATACGACAAGGCAAGAAGAAGATGACAATATGGAGGAAAAAAATCACTGGATCTGACTCTACTAGAAAAGGATTTTTTGAAGAATGGAGATATCGATTGAATGTGTTTAACCGACAAAGTGCTAGAAGGGTGATGAAGATTAAAGAAATTATCAGTGCAAATTTAAAGCTACAGGAGGCTTTTTGGGGTCAACATGACTTTGGAAGGGGCAAAATGGTGAATGGATTTTTTTTAATTACATGATTTTTCAAATAAGGATTTTTAATTATAAAATACCTAATTAATTAGGCATTACCTAATGCAGATCTGGTTACAGAATTTTCTGAATCTGTTTAAACAGAAATAGCTTAGATTAAAAGGTAATCACAAAGATGAATAACCCTTAAAAGTGTTCAGATGGAATAACTGGGCTTTGGCTTTTTTATTCAGTTACATTCTCCGAAATGTTAAGAGAAATGTCAGATGAAATTATGGAACATGATTTGGTATGATATGTTCTTATAAGCAAGGGAAAATGTTACAATGCGAGAACATGAATATGAGGCAAAATAGAAGATATCCAAGTGGTGTTATTTTTTAATTTTGTCATAGATACCAGCTGTACTATTGTGAGAAAAATATTATGAACACTAGATTGTGTTTCGAAGCTGTTTAACGACAAATATGCTGAGAAATTATGATAAAATTATGATAAGTAAAGAGGTTTCTATTCATGATTTAAAGGCTTTAAGAAGTTACATTAGATTTAAGATAAGTGATTTTATTTAGTAATACCAGGACTAAAGTTTTATTGAAAAAGTATAATGTTATAATACTAAGTTTTTTGCTAAGTAATGTTAGTGATAACAATTAAGAATAAAAATAATAGATCTTTATTAGTATTCTCAATATATTATTATCTTAGATGTAACACTAAAATATTAAACAGTACATATTAAGAGTATAACGTTTTAGGAAACTTTGTTTAGGATTGCTAATAGATTACTATATGCTGTTTGCTACAGGGGTGGGAAACCCTTTTTTAATTGGGTTTTGGGTAGTTTGGTTGTTTAGTGTGTAAAGTTTGTATTTGCTAAGTATGTTCAGTGAGCATTTGTTTAGATTTTATTTTTTTCTTCCGTTTTGTTCCTTGGTGTAGTTTAATGCTATTTTTATATTGTTTGTTATTTCAATAAAACTATGAGAAAAATAACTTAGGTCTTGCACCTAAACAGGGCTGCATACAGAGAACTTTCTAGAGCTAAGTAACTTGGGTGGGGACCCCATAGCTGCTGCAAGGCACCGCTTTGGGGGTCCCCAATATCAGTATGGTTTGGAACGGGCACCACACTTAATTGGCATCATAGGTAATTGGCAACACACTTTAATTGGCACTGATATCAACATCCAACCTGAAGGTGACCGGGCGGCCAAACCAAAAGAGGAAGAAACCTGACTGTAAACGTGAGGCCACAGGCAGGCCAGCCTAAAACACCCTCTTGGATTAACCCAGGTCAATTATCAGGTAGATCACCCCTGTTCCAGAGAATAATAGAAGCTGGGGTCTCCTGGAGAACGAAGCCCACCTGGACACTGATCGACATCCCCTGTACACCTGAGCTATAAGCTAAATCCCTCTTTATCAGCTATAACCAAAGAATCGCCCCATTTTTGACCCAGATATATGATTAAATCCACCCATTCTTTCCTAAATCTAAAGATTTATCATTTAATAACTTTGTTGGTTTATCCAGTTCCGGTATTTCATGAATATCCACAAGCCACATATCTATATTAGGAATTTCTTCCTTTTTCCAGTTTTTAGCATAGAGGATTCTTGCTTTGGTTATTAAATTATCATTTTTTTGTGCTGTTTTTCTATGCAATTTCCCAGCTAACTAAACATATTTAATAAGTACAGTTCTGGTCTCATAGGGAAATTTTTCTTAATAATCTTAGTAATTTCTAAATCAGTGGTTCTCAACCTGTGGGTCCCCAGATGTTTGTGGACTTCAGCTCCCAGAAGCCCCAGCCACTATGGTCAATGCTCAGGGCTTCTGGGAGCTGAAGTCCAAAAACATCTGGGGACCCACAGGTTGAGAACCACTGTTCTAAATGTATACTCCTTCAGTATTTTCTTGCCTTTTTACAGTTCCACCAACAGTAGTAATACGAGCCTCTTTCGGATTTACACTTCTAGCATTTTTTGTTGCCTCCCTTGTAAATTTTTGCAATTTTAGCTGGACTTTGATACCATCTATAAAGCATCTTATAATAGTTTTCTTTAAGCACTTGACAAGCTGTGAAACGTAAGTCTTTCCAAGTTTGAGTCCAATCGTCAAATTGAAGAGGACAACCAATACCCTGAGCCCATTTAACCACAGTATTTTTAATTGTCTCTTGTTCTAGTTCCCACTTTAAGAGAAATTTATCAAATTTCGCTATCAGATGTTTTTTATCGGATGTTTTAAACTGTAATTTTTTAAAGTGTTAAGTTTAAAATCATTTTAATATGACTCCTAGATTGATTCTATTTTAATGTTGACTTTTTTATGTTTCTAGTTATATTGTAATCTGTTTAATCCAGTGGTTCTCAACCTGTGGGTCCCCAGATGTTTGTGGACTTCAGCTCCCAAAAGCCCCAACCACTATGGTCAATGCTCAGGACTTCTGGGAGCTGAAGTCCAAAAACATCTGGGGACCCACAGGTTGAGAACCACTGGTTTAATTGGTAGGCTGTCTTGAGCCCCAATCTTGGGAACAAAGTTGGGATATCAATTAAGTCAAGAAGAAGAATCACCTGGAATACATTGCAAATTGGGCAGTGCACAAATGATGTAACACCAAAGCAGAATTCCTTTGGAAGCAAAAGAGTTTATCAGACTGAAACAAAGGCAGGACTGAGTAGTTTGGTCTGAAATGCAGATTCCTGGAAAGGAGCCAAGATAGTTGGATATGACCTTGTCTTATGGCTTCTCAGAGGACAGGACAGGCCTATACTTTATGGCCTCACTCACACAAAAAAGACATTGGGCATGGCTGTCCCCTTTCCCCATAGAAAGGATGCCCAGTGCCTTAGAAGTCACACCCAGAAACATGGACTGATGAAACCATTCAGAGTAGACTAAAGAAAGAGTGACAAAGGTGGAGGACATAGAATAAAAGTGCAGAAAGTAGAACCACTCAGCCTTTACAAACATCATCAGAAAAATTCCCTGAGGATGGTGATCTCACAACAGACAAAAAAGAACTAAGGAGGAAAAGTTTGGTACACTCAGGTGCACAAGCTGATGTCGTGGTGGAATGGTTCGTGCCCAGGTTGTTTTCGTTTTTGTGTGCCTGCCTTCAAGTCATTTCTGACTTACGGCAACCCTAAGGTGAATCTGTCACCGGCTTTCTGGAGGCTGAGAGTATGTGAGCGGGGAATCTACAGGGTCTCAGTCCAAAGCTCAGACCCCTAGAGGCGCTCAGCTCTGGCAAGTTCTCTTCTGTGTGGCTCTGTGAAGGTCTGAGATTCATTTGTGTGACTCACAGAAATCACAAAAAGCGTAACTTTTCTGAGCTCTTAAAAAGAGCGTAATTAAATCCTAAACGGATGCTATTGAAAGTTTAAAATCGTACTTCTTAACAGTTTCATTTACAGGGACTGCCACAAAGAAATTCAAAGACACCAAAATGGAAAGAATGTGTAAGCTAAGCAGGAGACACAGTCTCCATATAATGTTCAAGAAATAGGAGACATGTTGATGGTATTTTTACTATGTGTTGCTGTTCATTATTGCAGTTCTATTTTTTATGGGCAATTTTGGGCACAATTTTTGCAGAAAACTAGCATTCTGATTAGCAGTGAAGACAACAGCATGCTCCCTGTTTAGTGATTTTCTTTCCCTAAGGAAAAGATGAAATCTTTGTATCATCCTATAGTAGTGAACTTTACTTCTATTAAAAACTTTACATTTACTATATTATGTGTTGTTGGTTGTTTTTACACTATACTAGATGTATACAAAAGTATACATTTGGACATTTAAATTTAAGTCCCCTCCCTGTTAACTAGCTAGGTCTGCCAGCTATCCAGAGTCAAAACACAGGAGAGCTGTACTGAATATTTTCCTTTGAGAGCTATCTTGCAACTTGCGATCGGCTTGAACTACAGTGGCCAGAGGCAGAGGGTCGCACAACCTCAGCAATGCTAGTGGCAGGAAATAACAAAGGTGATCCCTCTAGGGAAATCTCTGTCTCCCTGCAGAAAAGCTGTTGTGTTTCCCCCAGTGGCTTACCAATAATATACTAAACATACCTCCATACACAAGTTCTGCATGACACAAGGGAGCACAACTCCAAGACTGTGGATGTTCTGGACACCAACTCCCCCTTCAGCCCTAACCAGTATAGCTAATGAGGGAAGGCGGTCAGGGAGAGAGTTGGACTGTGCCCCCTAGAAATGATTGGACTTTTGCTTCCCTAATCCAAAACATCCAGGGCATTTTTGACGAAATTGTTATTGAGTGTCTGTTCTACTTAAAAGGTTCATGAGTGGAAGTTTTTTTTACTACATCCATGTCATACTGGAATGGGAATTCCAGCGTCATACTGGGTTCATGCCAGCCTCCCAAGCTTGACTCTCATCCTGGAAGAAGGCTGGCAATTTCCCAGCGTTATTAGTTCTTGCTGCCACCACCCACTGAATTCTGAAGTAACTGAACAGTACAGCGGGATCCTGTTCAATGGATTATCAATCCCTGCGTTTAAGGACCCCCCCCCCGCTTCTGAGTGAGAAAAGTCCTATCCAGCGTGCGCCAAAGACTGGCGTGGGAATGGAGAGAAACAGAGGTTTTACAGAAAGTATTTAATCAAGGCATGCAAATAAACAAGACAATATCACACTTGAGAGGCTCCCCCATCCCAGGCACGCTTGAGTTACAAGTAGTTACAAAAACAGATATAAAAGCACAGATACATTCTTAAGATCAGCCAACTTCCAAAATAATAAAAAGCCCTAACGCGGCTAACTGCTTTATTCTAGTACTCACAGATGTTCCTAGGCTTAGATGTTCTAAAAGAGACGAGGGGGGCCAGGAGATGAGGCATGGGGCCTCCAGCCTACGACTGGCCCAGATCCCATCCCTAGGATGTTCCTTTGTTCTCGGTTGTCTTTTTGTTCTCTCTCTCTTTGTTCTTTCTCGGCCACACGGCCTCCCAGAAGTTCTTATCAGTTCTCCTTGGAAGCATCTCGAAGCATCTCCAAGATGCCCACCTCTTCCCTTGTGGTTGGTCAGTTCTCACCCTGTGACCTGTGATGTTGACCCACACTAAAATGTAATCTAATCCCAGTGCCTCATTAACCCTTGGTTTACCTCAAGAGGAAAGTATCTCCCTTTGCTAAGCCTTGATAATGGGAAGCCCCATTATCACAATTCAAATCCTAACATTCCACTTTGTGTTTAAAGTGATTATTTTCAAAGAGCTGAAGATACATTCATGTGCATCAGCAAGTTAGCAGTTTATGTTGTTAGCAATAGCAATGGAACGTATATTTCTATACTGCTTTATCAGCTAAGTGCTCTCTAAGCGGTTTACAATGTATTTAGCTAATTACTCCCAACAAGCTGGGTACTCATTTTACCAACCTGCGGAAGGCTGAGTCAACCTGGAGCCCGGCAGGATTGAACTTACAATCTTGTGGCTGCAGTACCGGCATTTAACCCCTGCGCCGCTAGGGTATCTGGGCTTATTGTGTCCACTGCCAGAAAATATCTCAATTAAAAAGAAGAAAAGTAAAAAACAAAAAAACAAAAAAAACAAAACCTCTTATCAAAGCTTAATAAAACTGGTTTAAAAACTAAACCCTAATGCAGGATTGTAAAAATACATGTATCTGGGGATTACAGTTATCTTTGGATTGCAATAACTTGCAGGGGGCATTGAAGTGGGTGCCCATCAAGCAGTTCATTGATTAAATTGCATGTGTTCATTTTTCTCCACAGGGTGACCAAAAGCCAGGATTTTATGTCCATACGGACACACAAATATTACCTAAAAATGTTTTGAAAACATCTGCAGGCTGACAGCTATCCACTCCTGGCCTACTAGGAAGGAATGAAGAAAAAATATGGGCACTTTCAGCAAGTTTTGTCTCACAGAAAGGATTTCCCCTCCATTTAGATTGTTCTGCATCACAGTCTCAGTAACTTACCTATTTCATCTTCAATTTCATCAAGCATTTTGCTCCACATAGCCAGTTCTTTTGCATACTTATCAGTTTCAAAAATTATGGCAACATCTGAAAGTTTTGCAATAATTTAAGTTAGTGGGACCTTGAGCTCTTACACCCTAGCAGTACAGCCTACCACATAGTGCCCTTAGCAACCTCCCTTAGTGCCCATGAGGCTCCCCGGCCAATGTTTTGGTTTGTTTTTTTTTACATTTGAAGGACTTAAAAAAACTGCAGCCCAGTCCTTTGTTTGTGAGCACACTCAGAAAAAAAGAAAAGAAAAAGATGAGGAGTAAAGGGGTATAGAGTGCACCCCAGCTAAAGGAGAATGTGTTGCTGTTGGTTCCTTTTGTCCATTTGTTCAGTTGTGGTGTATGCTTTGTGTGATGCAAGCAGTGTTACGCTGGGTTGTGGAGCTGTGTGGTCTGCATTCCTCTGAGCATCACCAATGATTTGTTATTTGGAGATCAGACCCTAACTTTGCCCTCATTTCTTGGCCATGTTACATGACCCTGTTACCAGTTTTCCTCCTTGTTGAATGTATTCAAACAAGTGGTCTCAGTCTCTAGCAAAAATCCCATAGCTTCCTTTTACTTTTTTCAGTTCTTCAGCAAGTTACTTTTCTTTTCTCCTTAACAGATTGCCTTCTAAGGCCATTTCTGCAGGAGGCGAGGGAATCGCTCCGTGCCGGTACTTACCTGATCTTCTGGGCACGGACCAATGCGGACTGTCCCTTAAGCCCTTCCACAGGGCTCCTCTTCTCGTCCAGGGTGAATCGGAGCAGTGCGAAGTCTTAGATCCGCGCTCCTCTGGCTTCCAAAATGGTGGCTTCTGGTTGTTCGTGGGTCACGACCAACCGCTGAAGCTCGCCATGCCTAAAGCCCTCCCTCCCAGGATTCTGCACAAGGGAGCGGGAACGCAATGGCGCGCTCCAAAAAATTAAAGAACGGTTTTCTACCGTCCTTTAAAAAGCACACTGGAGGACCAGTTTGGGGGTTTTTGGAGCGGACTGAGGTGCGGATCTCCAGTAAGTCGTCTGGACCTAATCCACTCCAAGGTGCAGACAACCTCCGCGAGAGGACACTCTGCGCCATTTTAATTCCCTTGTGCGGAAATGGCCTAAGAAATGAGTGTTTAGTGACTGGCCACTAGCTCATGCCTAATTACCAACTAAATTTTTTAATGTGTTGCATATAAGGCTTCTGAGACAAAAACTGGGCTAACAGATTTTGTCCTACTGTTTCAGATCCCTTTTGCAGGTTGGCTCTAGGGAGCAGATATGTGGAGTTTCCGGTCCTTTTAATTTCACTAGTATGATCTTGGTCTAATTCAGACAAATCCTTCCTTAAAACCTAGTCAATTACATCCTAATGATTATTGGCTTTTGCTGTTCATTTATGATTTAAATGTTATTTGCTATTACTCAAGCCTTATTTTGGAGGGAATCTGATGTACTGAAAACAAGGCTGCAGATATACAGAATAAGACTTCAGTTTCTTTCACATGTAAGGTGGAACAACCTTTTGAGATGGGAATTGCCTCCTCTCCTGAATTAAAATGATAAAATGACCAGCCATTTCCCATGTACGATTTCCCTTCCCTTTCTTTATGAGCTGCCATGAAAACCAATCAATTCCACTACAGTGCATTGTGGAGGAGGAAAAGCTACGTCATAATTCAAGCACAGGTAGGTATATCTTGCTTTGACCCTTCACTTTAGAGCACTTGGCTAATACAGCACTTTTCAGTTATATTCACATTTATTATTTTCGATGCTTGCCTCACAGGGATGCACACATCAACTGACACCAAGCTGAATTGACCAGTTCGACCAGCACCATCTTGTCATGCATGCTAAGGACTCCTTCAACACCTTCAGTGCCGCTCCCACCCTCCCTCCCTCTCTCTCTTCTCTCTCTCTCATGAGTTTTCATCTTAAAATGAATTTTGACCAGAAATCCCTTGAAACAGGGAAGATTTCTCTAAAGGCTCTTGATACAGAAGACCGTCCTCTAGAGAGGACACACAGCAGCTCTGTTTTTCAGACCCTCCTCATGTGGAAAGTTTTATAAATCTCTGATTATTTTCTACACACTTCCACCTCTCCTCAGCCTCTTTCTGCGGGACTGTGATGCGTAAAGGGAACTGCTTACAGAGGGTGGAATAGATGAGAGACGAATCTTTAATTCTTTCGCCGTTCACCTCGGCTCCACTTTAATCCACCGACAGGAGTTTTTCTCTAATATGAATTGTGAGACTGGGAATAAATTCTGCTTGGCGGGATCCCTGGTGGAGCGACATGTGAGGATGGTTGAAAAGGTTACAGCGTTACTTACCATCTTTTTCTTTGTAGGATGGCTCTTTTGAGATCATGAAATTTCTAACCATCCTCATTGCATCACGTAAATTCGCTGTTCTATTCCATTCCTTCAAACCTAATGGAGAGGTTCAGGATTGTTACTTTATACGCTTTGTCTCTGCTTGCATATTGCTATATGCTACACCAAATGAATATGTGCTGGGACCTTTCACCTAACCTTGGACTACAGCAAAATCAAGTACTTACAGAAAGGGAAACCGATCACTGATACCTGTTTGGTTACAAAAATAGATTAAGTAAATACATGGGCAGCATTTAGAGCAGTGGTTCTCAACCTGTGGGTCCCCAGATGTTCGTGGACTTCAGCTCCCAGAAGCCCTGAGCATTGACCATAGTGGCTGGGGCTTCTGGGAGCTGAAGTCCACAAACATCTGGGGACCCACAGGTTGAGAACCACTGATTTAGAGGGAACCAAAAATTGATTGATCTACAGAGGATAGAAAAGAGCATGTGAAATGGTGACCACTTTGAGGACCTTTCCACACTAACACTGTTATAGTGCTATTATTCCACTTCCAACATCCTGTGGAATTCTGGGGTGTATAGTTTACTGAGGCCAAAGAACTCTCTGGCTGAGAAGTGTAAATGCTCCTCCTTAAGCCACAAACCCCAGGATTCCACAGGATGTTGAAAGTGGAATGATTGGACTATAACAGTGTAATGCGGAAAGGCCCTGAGTGACAGAGGGTGACAGGTGAAGAAGAAGACAGGAGGGCAATAGGAGAAAGATGAAATAAGGAGACAGGAGGGCAATAGGAGAAAGATAGGCTTAAAAGAAGTAAAACTGCCAGAGTCAGAGAGGTATTAGAGAAAAGAAAATTAGAAATGAAAGGATACAAAAGCACCAACAGTACTACTCCAGAGCGAAGGAGCTGAAAGGTCTTTTCCTCAAGTGATCTATTTTGACCTAGGAGGTTTTGACCTATTTTGACCCCCAGATCCTGGAGTTGCATGTGTTACTCCCAGACATCTTAGCTCTTCACTAACAAGAATTGTTGTCAAGAAATACTGAGAAAGGTGATGACTTGGAACACTGGGACTGGGAAGCTGAGATTCCATCTGAGTTCCTTATGGTTCAAAAGCCAACCCGTTCTTCTCAAAGTATTCTGGTCTGGAATGCAGGTGCTAAAGCACCACAGCACTGACTGGAAAATTCCTGCAGCATTAAAAGCGAGCAGGGATACAATGGCTGAGATCCTACAGTTTTGCATGTGTAGTTCTGTTTGGAGAATTCTCCATCCTCCCACCACTCAGTAGCGGACGAGCTCCAGGAGGGGACCCAGCTGCTGTCACGTACTGGTGAGGATGGGAGGAAGTGGGGAGGTAATTCAGGCCATGGAGAAGTAGCTGGTCTCAGCTAGGTTGGGAAGGGAAAGGAGTGAGGCAGAACGCTCAAACGGCATCCACCCACCTTTCCTTCCCCCAAGAGCCCAAAGCAGCTGGACGCTTCCCTCTCCCCCTCCCTTGCCTCCCTAATGGTCAGTGGCAGCACCGGGGCCTCCAAACTGTAAGGTGGGGGGAAGGTTTTTAGACAGAGTGTAAAGGCAAGACAATAGCCCTTTGGGGAAGGACTCAAGTGGCCTCCATCAGACTGCACCTCCCAGCTTTCCTCACTGTTACTGCAGTTTAGGCCTGCCTGGCGATAGCACCCGATATCACTTTGATATCATAATTCGGCCTTACCATACCACCCTTCTCCACGTGTTTGTGAGGCCCCCGGACAAGCACGAAACTAGGCTCAGCATTTAACTACTGAAAGATTCTCAAACAATACAGGCAAGCCAGAAATAGCCAGATCGCAGCTTCAGGGACCTCCCCGGCAAACACCACATTATGCATGCACGCTACCTACAAAAGGCTCCCTGCCCCGAGCAGGCAACTTGACAAAGGCTGAACCATCCACTGTCAAGTGTTGCGTATTTACATACTGGCTACACCATTGTTAATTCGGCTCTGATTCCATCATGCTAAATTGCGACCTTTCGGAGACGTTGTCTCGCACCCAAAACCCATTGATGTCCCTGAGTAAGGCATAGCCTGCAGTTACACCTCTCCCTATAAAAACCCCTGATTCCAAGACCCTCCTCGGATCTCTCCTGAGTTCCAGACCGCCTTGCTGCCGCTTTGCTTGGTGAGCTTCCCCTCAGCTCCACGCGCTGAGCCACAGCGAACCCCAGCATCGCTCTCTATCTTCTCCTGGGCTTCAGGAACAGGTTTCGTACCACCTGAATCAACTCTCCCTCTGGAAATCCCGCTATCTTACTCACATCTTTATTTTCCTTAGTTATCTGTATGCTTGTGTTGCTTACATTGTGTTCCTGTATTTAATAAGGATCATTCATTGCTTTCAAACTGGTCTGCTTCTTGACTTGGCCTGACCCCGTAGACATTGGGTTAAAGATCCTGCTACGTTACCCTGCCTCTCGTAAAGCTAACGCAGTGCTCAGAGCTAATTTTCCCCACCTATAGTTGACCTCATTTTGGAGTCCCTCCTGGGACCCCCAGTAAACAGGGTAACATCACCATGGGCTTTGCTGGTTAGGACTGCTGGGAGCTGCAGTTAAACAACATCTGGAGGGTCCAATGATTCCCACCCCAGCTCTAATATCTGAGCAGATATTTCAGTGCAACACTACATGGATTTTGGACTTAACCACAGCTCTGACTCCCTGAAAGAGGCAGGAAGTAGAAGGGGAAAGTGGAGAGGAAACCATTTCTTCTCTTTTTGAAAACAATCTTCACACTGAATTACAGTCAGTCAAATTAATTCTGAGAGCTTTCTTTGCAGAAAAGTTCTATGACAGCATTCCTAGCAGTGACAATTCTTCTCTTGTTCTTTTTTTTTTTTTTTAAATGTTTTTATTTGGTTCTTCACTTGCTTTTCGGTATGCATACCCATTTTTTTAAATTTTAAAATTGTCAGGTGGACTGCCCTTCTGTATCAGAAGGCAAGTCATACACATAAATTTAGAAATTAATAGAACTATAAACTTACCTAGAATGATGAATGCAACTGTGATGGCAAGCAGGATGGCATCAAACATTACAATCAGATACAACCCCAAGGGGGTTTTAAAAAAATTTTTTGCTCTCTCAATTATTTTTTTGACTTCAGGACAAAAAGAAAGAAAACTGTATAAATGATCAGAGCTAAAATCACATGATTATCACAGTAAATAATATGTCTGTACAGCAGAGCAAACAGAACAATACACAGTGAAAGCGCTGCATGGAATCCCTAACCTGTTCTTGTAGAACTTGGGAAGCCTTCCTCTCTCTACCACCAAGGGCTAGGTCAAAAGTTTGGTGTTGCTATTTGAGAGAAAAACGGCTTGTCCTGTAAGTTCATGATTGGTCATGATGCTAATTGAGATCTCCGCACGAGTCTGTTATAGCGCGATGATTCCACTTTCAATCCCCTCTGGAATCCTGGGGTTTGCAGTTTCGGGAGGGGCCGTCTGGCCCCTCCCGAAACTGCAAACCCCAGGATTCCAGAGGAGGTTGAAAGTGGAATCATCGCGCTATAACAGACTCGTGCGGAAATGGCCTCAGTCTGGTCCAGCGTTCAACGTTTTCTGTGTGGAACTTATATGTGGTGGAAACCATGCCATGTGAGCTAGGTCTGTTCAGCCAGGGAGAAGAGAAGGTTAAGAAGTGGACATGATAGCTATATTTAAGTATTTGAAGGAATGGAAGACGGAGCAAGCTTGTTTTCTGCTGCTCCAGAGACTAGGACACTATTGAGCAATGGCTTCAAACTACAAGAAAAGAGATTCCATCTGCACATTGGGAAGAACTTCCTGATGGCAAGAGGTGCTCAACAGTGGAATACACTGCCTCCATGGAGTGTGGTGGAGTCTCCATCTTTGGAAGTTTTTAAACAGAGTCCAGATGGCCATCTGTCAGGAGTCCTTTGACTGTGTATTCCTGCATGACAGAATGGGGTTGGACTGGATGGCCCTTGGGGTCTCATAGAATCATAGGATTCTACGATTCATTTTAAAAAGAACAAATGCATACTTTCAGTTCTCTTGCTGACCTTACTGATGCCCTCTTACACAAGGCATTTAGAAGTTTATGCTTTCTAAGCGTGTCTTCTTTGTATCCGGAGGGCAGACTTTTATAAAAAGTCCTAGTAAGAATATATATATTCTTGGAGGCTGGGTCAAGTGGAAAATACTAAACATGATGTTTCACATTGTTCTTTTTACAGAAACAGAAGAGGGAGCTTCCTGAACCAGATTACTGTAAGCTTCTCAGTGTTCGAAGATGAATATTGTCAAATACTTATTGGCAGATGTGCTCCCGTATGTGTCTTATCGGGGCTATTCTTACTTTTTTATCTTTTAAAATTAGAAAGAGAATTGCACCATCTCTATCTTTGACCATATTGTAGTTGGCATCCCCAACTATAGTTTAATACATGAATTTTGATCACGTGCTCAAGCACCACTTTGCATTTGTTTTTAATGGTTCATTAATTGGAACTGACTTGAGGGCAGATAGCAACAACGACAACAACATAAGTTTCAACAACATAAGATTCAAACAACAATAACACACCACTTGGTAACACAGACTCCAGCTGTTCAATTGGTTTAGCCTTAGAACTTTGCTCCTTGGCCAGGCTAACCTAAATCTCCTGAGCTAAGATATTTGCATCTTTTATCCCTCACTCCCATCTTCCTCACTGATCACACTTCTTTTCAGTCCCTTTATAGCAACTTCCCTTCCCAGTATATTCCAGCAAGTTCAATGGATCACGTGTGTGTATATGTATTGCTTCCATACCTTTTGATTTTTCACCCTTTCCATCCTTTCCATCTTCAGCTGGCTTCTCCTTCCCTGCTAAAATAACAGAACATGTTTCCCATCAGTACTAAAATCAACATAAAACAGCAAACATTAATAGCCATGTTTAAATATTTGAAGGGATGCCATGTTGAGGAGGGAGTGGGCTTGTTCTCTACCACTCCAGAGACTAGGACAAGGAGCAATGGATTCAAGCTGCAGGAAAGGAGATTCCACCTGAGCCTCAGGAAGAACTTCTTGATGGTCAGGGCTGTCCAACAGTGGAATCTGCTGCTGCCTCCATGGAGTGTGGTGGGGTCTGCTCCTTCTTTGGAGGATTTTAAGGCAAGGCTGGGTGGCCATCTGTCAAAGGGAATGCTTTGATGGTTGTTCCTGCATGGCAGGGGGTTGGGCTTGATGGCCCCTGGGGTCTCTCCGAACTCTATGATTCTATGAATGCATAAAATGCACTATACCAGGCATGCATATAAAGATTTACTGAGTGAGAAGTCTTACGTTTCAATTATATTTGTAATGTCTGGTCTTATCCTAACTCAATAAGCAGTCCTTAGGGACAGAACCAGAAAGCTTTTATTAAAGACTGGTTCAGCATGAAGACAACATTCTCGCCAGAACTGAGGATGCACAGACTTTTTAAAACACTTCTTGCTCCTCCCAGCTCTTTTCTGCTCCCATCCCATTCTCACGCATAGGCCTCTCCCAGTCTGTTGAAATGCCCTTCGTTCCCACGCTCTGGCCCAACTCTCCCTCCCATCATGCAAACGTCCAAGGAAACACAGAGATTATCTTTTTGGCCCATTGTTTTGATCATGTTACCCTACTTTTGATATATGTTCATTGGTTGTCCATTCCTTTTGGGATTTAGTAAAAGCTTCTTGTTTCAAGGTTCAACACCTTACACAATCCAGCTCCCCTCCCATCAATCTTTCAACCTTTATTTCTTTTTACCAGCCTGCTCAAGATCTGTGTCCAAAGAACTCTAGGTTCTCTCAAAACCCACAGTTTCCTTTTCTTTGGTTCAGCTTCATCCTTTTTCCCCTGCTGCTTTATACTCTTGGAATTGCCTCCCTGAACATCTGTGCTCCTTTTAAATCTCAATTTCAAAATGTTCTTGTTTTCCAAAGCTTTTGAAATTTTAGCTTAATAGTGTTTTATAGTCTCATCTATTTTGATTATATATATTTGTCAGTTTGCTTTATATTATTTATTTTATCTAGATCAGTGGTTCTCAACCTGTGGGTCCCCAGATGTTTTTGGACTTCAGCTCCCAGAAGCCCTGAGCATTGACCATAGTGGCTGGGGCTTCTGGGAGCTGAAGTCCACAAACATCTGGGGACCCACAGGTTGAGAACCACTGATCTAGATGATTTGTTTAACAACTATATTTATATAGTTCTATTTTTATTTTTCCTTCCTTCCCACTGTGTGTGTGTATGTGCATATATATTTCAGACTGTATGACCTTGGTAATCCCAGCCGCTTTTGGTTGTTTCACTTGTAAAGCACCATATAAGCACAATATAAATAAATGAAGATATACGGCAATGATGATGATGATGATTGAAAGATATACTATCACTATGCCATTACAACAGGATGGGGTGTCTACATGGCACTTATAATGTTCGTGGATTATAATACCCATCATCTTTGACCTCTGACCATCCTGGTTCGGACTAAGGGGAACTGGAATCTGCACAACAAGTGAAGGAGAAGAGATTCCAGTATCCATCAAAGTACCATTAATGCACACTAGAGGTAATGGTGGCAGCAATATCCACCCGCCAGCTGCTAACAAGAGAAAAGCAGTAAACATAAAGTTAACCAGGACATGTTCAGGAGACTCTTCTTTGCATCACAAAATGCACAATAATGTCTTTTTTTTTTTCCTTTTTAATACATTTATTTCACGATTACATCTATACCAAATATAATTCTCAAATACATTACTAGACATGGGAAACATCCACGTAATCATCTAGTCATCTTTTTTTCCCCATGGTGCTCCCACTGAAGCGCCAGGGACACAGGTAGTAATAGCCTCACTACAGAGAATCAAAAGGCACTAAGTAAAAACCAGAAAAATCAGGTCTTTACATTTTCTGGAGCGCGCCACTGCGTTCCTACTTACCTGTGCAGATGTGCAGACTTGCACCAATGCGAGCTTCAGAACAGCGGAGGGTGGGCTGTGGGCTTGGCCAGCGTCAGTGGTTGGTCCACTCCCACGAAGACACCGGAAGCCGCCGTTTTGAGCCGGAGCAGTGCGGACCTACAGACCTCGCACTGCTCCGGTTCGCCCCGCACTAATGGAGGAGCCCTGCGGAAGGGCTCAAGGGAAAGTCTGCGTTACTCCGGACCCAAGAAGAGCCGGTAAGTAACGGCACGGAGCGATTCACTCGCCTCGTGCGGAAAGGGCCAAAGACTATGGACTGGAGGACTAGATGAGAAGAAATCTTTTGTTCTGGATATATATATATATAGTATCATGTATTGTTTCCTACTGGAAAAGAGGGTCGATTTCTCATCCTGGATCCTTTAGATTCTGGAATGAGCAAAGTACGGATAAACATCTGCTGTTGGGACAAGGCCTTGCAGAAATGTCAAGCCAACAGAATCGTATGGACAAGGTACCAGACTAGCTACTTTAGATGTTTTCAGTGGCTCTGTGTCTAGAGTGTAAGATAAGATAACATTATTTGCCCCAAAAGGAATTGGCACTGCGCTTGAACAGTTTTTCTCTTCAGCTGCCACCCACCAAGACAGAACTGAGTGTTAGTGGTAATTGGAAAAGGGACCAATTAGAAGACTGGAAAATGTGGATGTTTCAGTGAAATCAAAAAGCAGCTGCACTCTAGATAAGAAACTTCTTCTTGTTTCCCACTCCCCATGTTGATTTCACTTTTTCCAGATTTTCTTCTGGGCTCTTAGTTTATCTTCTTGCTTTGACTTTGAGAAATAGAACACTGGTTGCTCACTAATCTGACAGGCTGCTTCTTGCCCTATGTTCCTCCTAACACTCAGATGTAGTGGTAAATTCTGAAACGCAGAGCCTTATCATGATAGATCCTAAAAGGGTTCAACTTTGTCTTTTAGTAATGTTTTTCATTAAAATCAGAAAAAAAAACCCACCTTGGTTTGCTTTCTGTGGTTCTGCAAGTAGGGCCTGGAAGATCCTTCTTGCGCATTACTGAGTTCTGTCCAATGCTAGACAAAAACTTTTCCAGAAACTTGTCTACTTCGCACTTTCTGCAACCTCCCTTTTTCCTCTTGACTTCAGACTCCGTTCCCTCATTCTAGATCCCATCCTAATGCTCAGACCCAATCTTTTTTCCCTCCCTCTTAATCTCAGGTAATACCCCCACATATTGCTAACAGGGTTTTAGCTAAAGCGAGCGAGGGGAGAAATGAATGTATTAAATAAGAATTCTGACAGTGAAAGTTTCCTTCCACTCTCAAATTTCTAGCATTAGAGTAATTTAAAAGTTCACTTGAGCATCTGGAAATATAGTTTAGGAATACAAAGAGAAGGAACAGGCAAAGTGCTATTTTGTGCCTATGTTTCTGCAAAGAGAAAAGAATAGTAAAAGAAACTTGCCTTCCTTTGCTGCTGGAGCTATTGAAGCTCTTTTGGGTGCCATTTTTATCTCCTCAGCTTAAGTAATTTTTCATTCTGTATGTGAAACTAAGAAACAGAGGAGATGTTTAAATGCCTCTTTCCAGACAGATGCTAAGATGGAACTAAAATATTTTCTGTGGCAAATATGTGACCAAAAGATAAGAGGAACAGTGCTAGTATGAGCTGAATGCTATTTTCTGAGTATATTAAGCATGTGAAATGGGTTATTAGTAGCAGATAATGAGACTGCATATGTACACTGGTTAAGAAATAAGTATTTATAGGAGTTAAAAGGTTTAGATAAGTGCTATAGCTCTGGAAGTTATTCTTTGGGGTGTTCAGCAAATTAGTCTAATGGTGAGTTCAAGACCAGAGAAAGTTTAGGGACAGATTCCAGCCTTCTTGGGCCATTTCCGCATGGGGCGAGGGAATCGCCCCGTGCCGGCACTTACCGGACCTTTGGGTTCGATGCTTGGGTTCAGGCTGGTCCGGAGCAGTGCGTGGCCACCGCTCCACACTGCTCCGGGGATGAAAATGGCGGCTTCCGGTTGGTGGCTTCACCAACTGCTGAAGCTCGCCAGCCTAAAGCCCGGCCCGGCAGATCGCAGGCTCGCACTACTGCGAGCCTGCAAATCTGCACCAGAGCGCGGGAATGGAGTGGGGCGCTCCAAGCTTTTGAAAGACCTCTTTCAAGCAGTCTTTCAAAAGCACACTGGAGGACCACTTTGGGTCATTCGGGAGCGGGCTGAGGTGCGGATCTACAATAAGTAGGTCCGACCCAGTCCACACCCAGGTGCAGATGTCCTTTCTGGAGGATGCTCTGCACCGTTTCTTTAAGCCGGTGTGGAAATGGCCTTGGTTTGAAGCAAATGGTGCAAATTCTGCCTGCATCAAAATCCGCCTAGAAACAGGTCATAATATAAGTTCACTCTATGGGCATGTCTTAGGGTATGATTATGCTGGAACAGAGGGGCAATGGCTGGCTGAAGACAGTTTGTGTGCTGAGGTGAAGAACAAGGCTCTCGCTCCGTGTACCAAAATTACCTGTAGTTGAGAATTTTATCAACTTTGGTAATGCAACAGCCGCCTGTAGAGGCAGCAGGCTTACCCAGAGCACACAGAGCAAGACCCAAAGTACACAGTGCTCTCCTGCTCCAACATGTTCCAGCTTGTCAGTATCCTTCTTGAAACGAGGTGTCCAGAACTGGACACAGTATTCCAGATGAGGTCTAACCAAGTGTTACCCCAAAACGTAGATGCCACAAGGGCCGATCTGCAATACCAAATATCTCCTTGAAAAAGCGGGGAGTGAATTAGCTCAAAGGCGAGGCTTGCGAGAGGGGGCAACGTAGTGAGATCTTTCCTACCAGTGTTTACGGGCACACTCAGGAAAAGAACCAGCCAGAGATCCAGAAGTAAGTTAAAAATGTGTTTTGTTGAGGGGAATTCACTCATGCAGGCACGCAAGATACACACAATCACACATTCACACAAGAGCTAACTGAAAGAGAAAGGGAGGAAAAATTATAGAGAGGCTGAGGGATTTGGGGGATTTATAATTACCAGTCCAGAAGAGTCATGAAGAGCAGAAATGTATTTTGGCTTAGGAAGGACCTAAGGACAGTCCTGATTCAGGAACCAGACGGACAGAGTGAAGGGCAGAACTTTGAGAGACTGCCCTGGGCATCCTGAAATCAGGAGTATTTTATACCCTGAAAATGGCTTGTGGCTGTGAAGGTTCCAGATACAAGATAAAGGGAACCTGTTGTGGACAATGGGTCTTTCACCTGTTGATGGGTTTAGTGCTTGATTGGCAAAGACATGATGGGTGTTTTAATAGCTGTCTGTTGTGGGTGCTATGAGGAAAGAGGAAGGAATCCAGGTGTACAAGGGACCGATGTCTGTCAGTCAATGTCCTGGTGGGCTTCTCACGGTTGAGTTCTCTGGAAAATTCCAGCTTCAGTTTAAGCCTATTATCCACAGGAATGGTGTGTATTTGCCTGACAAATGACTCAGTCTTGCCTGGAGGAAGTTTCAGGTTGACCTGTCCTTCTCACATTTACAGCCAAATTCTTTCTCTCGCTTGGTTTGACCTCTCCATCACCTCTCAGGCTTGAATTTGATATTAGTGCCAGTTAAAGTGTGTTGCCAATTACATATGATGCCAATTAGGTATGGTGCCCATCCAAACCATAATGATATTGGGGACCCCCCAAAGTGGGTCCTTACACAAGGCAGAATAGACAGATACTGTTACTTTCCTTGATCTGGAAAGTAGATCAAGGAGAGTAATAGTACCTCTCTATTCTGCCTTGATCACACTTCATCTAGAATACTGTGTCCAGTTCTGGGCACCTCATTTCAAGAAAGACATTGACAAGCTGGAACATGTCCAGAGGAGGGCAACCAAAATGGTGGAGAGTCTGGAAGCCATGAAGCCCTATGAAGAATGGCTTAGGGAGCTGGGTATGTTTAGTCTGCCGAAGAGAAGATTAAGAGGGGACATGATAGCCATGTTTAAATATTTGAAAGGATGTCATATAGAAGACGGAACATGCTTGTTTTCCACTACTCCAGAAACCAGGACAAGGAGCAATGGATTCAAACTACAAAAAAAAGAGATTCCACCTGAACCTCAGGAAGAACTGTCTGGTAGTGGAATCTGCTGCTGCCTCCATGGAGTGTGGTGGAGTCTCCTTCTTTGGAGGTTTTTAAGCAGAGGCTGGATGGCCGTCTGTTGGGAAAGCTTTGATGTGTGTTCCTGCATGGCACAGAGTTGGACTGGATGGCCCCTGTGGTCTCTTCCACCTCTATGATTCTAACACCTTGCTGCCTCTTCCCCGTGTTGGCCACCTGAAGCCTTTCTGCTCAGGACCAGGTTTCCTCACTGTCATCTCTTATCTGAAGGATCCCTAGCACTAAGCCTACATAAATGATGTCCTCTGACTGGATGTGAGGCAGCTACATATGGATAACATCCTCCATTAAGCATCACCCTTATTTAGAAACTGCAGCAATATCTTCTCCTCACCTGGATTTCCTCTTGCAGTTGTTCGTTCCTCTAGAAGCTTCAAATACCTTTTCCTATGAGGTAGACTATTCCAGAACCCTTCCTATTCACAATTGGCCATGGGAGGTAGCCAATCAGGATACATCTCTAGCAACAAGGTGCAAGGAAGAGTTACATGCAACCCCAAAGCTTGCCCGTACTTGCTCAGGCAATATTGTCCTGTTGTTATCTGAAACACACCTCCCACCCTACAGATACAAGGTCTTGGAGGCCCTCTTCTGTTCAGCCGCCAATTTTAGGAAGCAGTTATCTTTGACTCAGTGTATTACAGAAGCTCAAATATAAAATATACTGAAATATATGTGTAAATATATCTAAAATATGTGTCATACATATAAGCTAATATATATGCTTCTAATATATGTTATTAATACTGTATACCCAGTGCAGAAGCCAAAAGAGATTTCACTTCTCTCAATAGCAAAGGCGCATAGCCTGGAAAATCAATGAAGGAATACTGTGGCTTTACATTTCCATTAAAAACACTGAATTACTTTTGGTTTGTTTTTGTTTTTGCAGGAGTTTATTGACAAGGAATCTAATCGAGTAGCACAACATTACTGGATATGCCTGAGAAGAAATCGCGAAGCATCACTTTTTGTGAAGTGGTGCCAGCCTGGTGTAGTAGCTTCTACTGTGTAAGTTTCTGAACAAAATCTCCTATACGGTAGAAAAATTCTTAAAACTGCTTTTTCTTTCTTGCTGTTTACTTTCTTTCCATCCCCTAAGTCTAGAATACAGTGCAGGATTAGTTTCCCAGAAACAATAGGATTTAGTTTTGAATTAGAAAGAAGGTTTGTAACGGGATCACAATGTTCTTTCTGTACCATCACATTAGGAGCAGTTGATAGTGTTATGCACTCTTATGTAATTTGGACAATATTTCATAGGTGCTTCATTGTTGAGCATTCTCCATTGCTCTTTTGTTGGAACAAATACCCATGGAAGCTTATTGGTGGCAGCCAGCTCAGAGGCATGGATCATAGCCTGCTACAACAAGGCCATAAGCTTCAAAGTATAATTCCTCCTGGTGCGAGAGCTGAAGGCATGGCAGTTGATGCAGACATCTCCCATGTGAGCTTCCCTCAAGCAGAGAAAACAAGGAGAAGGGACATCAGCTTGGGGAATCTTCTGACCACAACTGAGGCATTTGGTGTGCTTCTTGACTTAGCCTGACCCCGTAGACATTGGGTTGCAAGAGCCTGCAAAGTTACCCTGCCTCTTGCTAGCTTAAGTGAGTGCTCCAGCTAATTTTCCCCAAAATTGTGTGTTGTTGTTTGGTTATTTAGGTGTCCCTCCTGGGACCCCCAGTAAACAGGGTAACAGAAGGGACATCAGCTTGAGGAATCTTCTGACCACAATTGAGGCATTTCTTCAAGAAGCCTGCAGGAACAGACAGGAAGAAGAACTTCGTAGACAAAGATGAAAAACATAACAGAAATGAACGGCTAAATAAAAGTGTAATTAAAAACACAAAGAAGCTTAGAGGATGAAACGAAAGGAAATCTCCCACACAAGCTCTCCTTCCAAAGAGCTAGTCACTGATGCTTCTGCTAAGATGGGGGATGGAAAGGACAGAGGATAGGAAGAGACCAGGAGCACGTGTGGCGAGGAGACAGCTCCCAGCTCAAAGGCAGCTGAGAGCCAGAAATTTCCAAAGGCGCAGCTGTGCATACACAAGCGGGCCCCTTTGCGTGACTCACAGGGACGGGGAAGGAGGAAGAGGAAGGGGGAGAGGAGGAGCGTTAAGGAGGGAGGGGAGCGTGAGCTTATGGAAAGAGAACGGGCGCAGTGGGAGGGGAAGACCCAGGCCATTTCCGCCGGCCCCTCCCTAAACTGCAAACCCCGGGATTCCATAGGATGTTGAAAGTGGAATCATAGCGCTATAACAGACCGGTGTGGAAATGGTCTAAGAAACAAGTACTGGTTGTGGAAGAGAAAGATTAGAAAGGACGAGTAGGGGCAGAGAGAGAAGTGGAATCCGGCATAGCACTGGGTGGAGGTGGGATCACGGATTTGAATACAAACAACACTGTGTAGTTTTACTAATAAATGTTTGTTTTTTGAGCATCCCATTGTATCTTCCAAAGTGGCACACTTGTCCTGTTCAATTTCTTACAAGAATTAGTTGTGCAAAGTGGAATAAATCCAAACCATTTTTGAAAAACATGCTTTCAGATGGCTAAAGGAGAGAAGTGGGCATTTGTTTTAATTTTAGGAAGAAAATAGGTATCTAGTCTGTAGGATTCATTAGTGCTGCTTCTTTTCAGATACTGGAACACCGGTGAACCAAATGGGAAATTTGGGGACTGCGTTGCAGTGGCTCATGGCTGTCCTATTAAATGTTGTTGGGATGACAAGCCCTGTAAGAGCAAATTTAGGTATGTTTGTAAGAAGTCACCTGATGAAAGGTGGTACGAGTAAATGCCTAAACGTGAACAGAACCAAATTCTACAGTCTTTAATGTCACCTGGATGCAATAAAGCAGGGAAGAATCTGACCTGTTGGAATATTGGATTTTGTGCCATTTGTTTCCTTTCTTCGCACTTCTGATCTCCAATTTCTTTTAATGGTCTTTGTTATAAGATATAAAAATGACAACTAGTATTTTGCTATAGATAAAATGAAAGCTAGATGGTTCTTTCTCATGATCAGTTCAGGGCACCGAAAACCTCCCAACAGTTAGAGGCACTGTTGAGAAGAATTATATCTCTGCTTTTTGTTGTGTGAAGCAAAAACAACAACAACAACAAAACTCTGAGCATGCAGAGACCATACATATTTAGAGTAAAGGAGAAGCGCTTTCGGGGCTGACACAGCTTTTGTGAATACCTGGGTCTTCCTGACACATCTCTCTTGGGAAATTGAGGCCCAATTATTTTATTCCCAAAGCAGCAATGGAGAAACAGGTAAGAAAGGCCATAAAACCTGATAAACAAACCCTGCTGGCCCTGATT
>CAOKZL010002948.1:0-142276 GCA_948472985.1 Iguana delicatissima
ATTTTGGGAGGGGAGGCTGGACCAAAGGCTGGGAGCCTCAGCCTTTGCCTGCCACCTTTCAAAGGTGCACAAACGGCTCTGCAGGTATGAGAAGAGGCCCTAAGTTATTCTCGAAGTAATCCTGCCACGCCGTCTCCTCCTCTGTCTGCATTTGCACCTAGCAGGAAGCACTATTTGGCAAAGGCCCAGGACAGTGGTGGTGTGTTGGCTCCCAGTTGGACATTCTGGCACGCAGCGGGAGCTGAGGAAGTCTCCCTCCAGGGAGGGAGCTTTGTCCTCCTTTCCACACCCACACACACAGACACACACTTGCATACACACACGCGCTCACTTAGAGAGGGCGCAGCTGTCTGCAGAGCCCTCTTCATATGCTGCCCCAGTCGCACAGCTGCCCGACAGCTGCCTGGCTGGTCTGAGAGGCCACATTGTCCTTGCCTGGCCGTCCCCACGTGGCCCGGGGCGCTCCAGCTGCCGAGGACATCTGCATCCGAGCCGTGCCGCTGCCGAGTGTGTGTGTGGGATTTCAGTCAAGGGGACACCACTGTTCTTTCCAAACACACACACACACATCCACAACACCACTGGATTTCACTGACCTGGTGCCAAATGAAGTTGAGGGGAGACACATCCTGTTCCCCTGGGCTGCATTTCTTTGCTCAACCAAGGCGTGTGGACAGCAAGCACCTTATTTTAGAGGAGGCCTCTGTGGGATGAGTCTCCTCCAAAATACCCCCCCCATTTTTTGTGTGCAAGAATGCAGTCATAAAAACCACTATACCACCGTAACTTTGGCAGGGGTCTCCAAAGGCAGCCAAGACCTTGTGGGTGGGTGGGGGCTATGTGTGAACTGCGCCCTGATGATTTCCTCTGCACAGGCATCAGGTCACTCAGATCCTGGGAGAGGAAGAGGGGGGAAAGCCAAAGCAGTACCACCAGAGAAGACCACAGCTGGTTTCCCATTAGAGACCTATGGGGGAGTAACAGGTTAACAGGGGTGCATGGCTTTTTTGGGTTGTTGCGGAGGGAGGCATCCATCACTCCATGCAGCAACCCCCAGCCTCCTTGAAACTGAGAATTCTATGTGGTTGCAAGCTGGTGTTCTTGCAGCCTAGCTATGGGGAAATAACTCCACGCAGAACACTGTTTCCAAAGAAACATAGAGGGAGTTGCAGGGAAAAGAATTGTTTCTAGAAATGTGCATTTTTGTGCAAAAAAACATGGGTTTTGTGCAAAATAAAACTATTTTTGTACAAAAGGTATGCATTTCTGGAAAGAGTGTTTTCTTCCCACACTCAGAAAAAGATAAACCCCATGTGTTTTTCTGCACACGATTATCTCCCAAAACACTTTGGGGTGGGCACATACCTGGCAAGAACTGTGCAGAAATATTCACTTTCTCCCTCAGTAGGGAGAAGAGATCCCATGTGAGGGTGAAATGACTGAAGGTTTGCATCCCTCCTTGGAAGTTTTCTTCCTTTGGAAGGAAGGCAACTGGGGCCCTTGCCCACCCCTTCCCTCCCCTCCCCATCTGCCTCTCGCTGGGGCACTGGAGCCTCTTGGCTTTATGGCCTCCATCTGATGGCTGCACTTCAAAGGGGCTGCTTTTAATGGGCGGCCCTGGGAGCCTTTGGGCCGGGATGTCCCCGTCCAGCCTTGACTGCCCCCTCGGCCCTAGAGGCACTCAGGCCCTAATTAAACTCCACACAGCATTCCTTTCCTGTTGCACCTCATAAATGTGGGGGACCCACAGAAAACACCCCAGGTTATGGAGAGGAATAAGGGGGAGCCAGGCTACTGGTTGTTTGGTTGCACCGTGCCCTCAGCTGTGCCAGTGGATCCCTCCTCCCCACACTTTGCAAGAGCAGAGAGGAAGTGTGGCTTTCCCATCCCAGTGTGACCCTGCATCACATTTTGCAGGTTTTCTTTGCTGCAGAAGAGGTAACAAGCAAATAAGGAAAAAGCTGCAACCCCCCTAAACAAGCCCTTTGAGTAAAATGGTGGAGAGAGGCTGATGTGATCAGGCAGGATGGGACATATGGCGATCAGAAAAATAAGATGAGGAAAAGTCCTGCTCCCAGCATCATTAAAAAATACAGCTTGAAGGGACCACTGGTAACATCCAGCCCAACCCCACTGACATGCAGGAATCCACAAAACAAAAATTCTTTGGAGATACGTGTTCCGGCAGTTAGATCTGCAAATGATGCCCATGTTTATCACCCAGTGACCTATCAGAAAAGAAAACATGCTAAAAGCAAAACATATTGGTGGGGAAGATCACATGCCAAGGCACACAAATGCTTCTTGGTGAGCACATTTACAAAAAAGACACATTAAGGATATAAGTTAGTTTGACCTGTTCCCTTCTGGGCCCATGTGTAATGTTGGCAGTTCCCCGTCCAAGGAGGCCAGGTTGCCCCCTTCCCTCTCTTTCGCTCTCTTGTTCTTTCGTCAGCAAGCAAAGACTTCCCCATTCTGGCTGGTTTTGGTCATCTAAGTTTGGCTGTTGTTGAAGGGAATTCTCACTAGCTGCGTGCCTTTGCTGCATGCCACCTTTGAATGCCAGTTTGTGACAGAAAGATGGAATATAAACTAAAGAAAGACAGACAGACAGACAGACAGAAAGAAAGAAAGAAAGAAAGAAAGAAAGAAAGAAAGAAAGAAAGAAAGAAAGAAAGAAAGAAAGAAAGAGTGAATCTGGAGGCCCAAGCCTTGTTTCAGGCAGATGAATCTGTTCTCAAAATCCATTTGTGCTGCACCTGAATCTCCCCATGTCGAACCAGGCCAGAAGAGGAAACAGAAATGAGAACAGTATCAAGTCCTTTGATATTTCTGAGTTAAAGTGCAGATACTCTCTTGGGAAAACTCATTGGATCAATTAAGTTTTGGCTAGTTGGACGAAGTGTGATGAACACTGATGGATTTTTTAGTAGCTGTGAGGTTATGAGCGAACATCTGTTGTAAAGGAGGCTATAAGAAAAACAAGACATTGGATTGTAAGTGGGATTTGAACTCAGGGCCTGGGCTGTCAGACTCTGCCAGGCATTAGCAGCTGTAGGTTGCCTGACATATGATATCTCCTTTCCACCTGGTCTGGGCTGAGCCTGAATTTTCTGCCCATAAATCGAGTGTTTCCAAAGCCTTTAGCAAAATCTCCAGAATCAAGCTGCCTCAAGCCTTTCTAATAGAGCTTTTTATAAGAGAGAGAGAGGGAGAGAGAGAAGAGCGGTTCCATGGCAGAATGTATTAGCTGCTGTTGCCCCCTCCCCCAACCGTAAGTTGTATTTGGAAGGACTAGAGCCCAAAGAGTGTCAAGGAGTATTCTCCAGACCAGAAAGCTTCAACTCCACTTTTAATTAGCTTTTAAAGGATTTCCAATGGTTTGTCTAAACTACTCTAATTCCACAAAAAAATAGGTTTCCGATACATCAGTGGAACACTAACATGAATGTGTTGTAAAGCAGACCTGCTGTGTATCTGTGTTTATGTGTGTGCTGAAGGTGCAATCGCAAGCGGAAGCCCTGGGCCTATGAAGGAGACAAAGGGGCTGTGTGGAGGCCACAAGATGGAGCAGAACTGCCCCCACAGAGCTACCAGAAGGTTGAGCCAATGCTGCCTCTTTGGTGAATTGTGACACAGTGCAACCAGATCTGAATGCACAATGCACACCTGAACACACAGCACACACTGTGCAATAGGCACTTGCTCGTGTGATGCACAATGGGCAAAGAACAATGAGACCACACACGAAACTCTGCTTCTGTCATCTTCAACGGTATGTTTGTATTGGACAAAAACCATCCAGCTGCTTCCATAGCAGAAGGAGGGAATGCTAGAGGTCTGCTGCCAATGAACCACCCTTGGCTCAGCAATGAAGCCCAGCCTCTGGATCTCAAGATGCCCCTTCGTGTGCCATCGCTGGAAGTCTTTGGTTACATTCTCCAGCACCACCAGTACCAGCCAAACTGGGAATCTTCTGCTGCTCCTTGCCACAACAAGCGTGCTTCCCTGGCACAGGCCAGAAGGGGTTCAAGGGCCAGAACTGGGGAACACAAAGCCCAGAAGGAAGGAAGGAAGGATTGGTCTGCCACCACCCTGACCACATCCTGAGCAGGTTCTGCACCCGGGTGCCTTCCCCCCATGACTGCTGAGTGACAGGGGAGTTAAGGGGCTGTATGCCAAGGAAGGTGGGGCTCCTGTGCCCTTACCTGCCTTGGGCAGGCGGAGGAGCCCCCTCTCCTTTTGCATCTGGACGCCTGAGCAAAACACCCCATGAGAGCAACTTAGGACCTGATCTCTTTCATTGCCTTTGTTGTTGTTTGCTTTAGAGGGGAACCTGTCATGAGGTTGTCTTTTCAAGATTTGTTTGGGGAGGACTGCATTTGTCTTCCTCTGAGGCTGAGAGAGTGTGACTTGCCCAAGGTCACCCAGTGGGTTTCCATGGCTGGGCAGGGATTTGAAAGTCCTAGTCTTGAGAGTCCTAGTCCACTGCTGGACCACTTTCCCATGCTAGCTCTCTTTTGCTGGCATTGCAATTTGCCCTTTTGGCTCTCCTTGAAATTTCTAAGCTGTTTGGTAAAAGGAAGCATAGTTCCCAAATTCCCTTCACCTTTTCTTGCTTTGGGGAACATTCTTCGCCCCAGGTAGGGGATCTACAGCAACCTGCAGACTTTTGTTTCGCCTGCCACGCAAATCATCCACCCCAACTGCACCTGCAGAACTGCTTCCGCCCAGTCTTCCCATCAAAGAGGGAGAGGGGGGATGGGGGGGCGCTGTTCACCTTCTTAGAAAGAGCCCCCTTACAGCAACAGTGGACAGGGGCAGGGAGGGGGCCTCAGTTGGGACCCTCTCAGGGGGATGGCTTCTCTTCATGGCTGAAGGAGGGTTGGAGCTGAAAAGAGGAGTCAAGCAAGGAAGACCCTGCTTGTTGCCCAGAAGGAACGGCTGGCCTCTGCCTAAATATCAGCACAGTTGTGGTTAAATACGTGCTTCCCCGTCTCTCCCACCAGCAAGGAAGGGAGGAGGCTGTGAAGGAAGTGGGGGGGAGATGTTCTCGTCGTTTTCTCCTCTGCTCCTTCTCCCCCGAGACGTCGGGCCGGCCCCCTCCCCTCCTTCTTCCTTCCCACCCCAAAGGTGCCCCCCACCCCCACGGACGCTCTGCAGAATTCACAACGGCCTGATTGACAAGATTAGAAGGGATGCCTGTTGCCCCCCGCCATTCCGCCCCCCCCCTCTTCTTCTTCTTCTTTTTTTTCTTCTAAGGTTTCGGCCGCTTCAGGCTCAGTGTGAAATTCCCCTCGCCGGAGCTCATTAAATGGGTCAGTGGACCCGTTCCAGCTTCTCCGCAGTTCACAAAGGGTTGTGTTCTGGCCACCGCCCCCCGCCCGCCCCAAACTCCGTTTCTCCCAGGCTGTGGAAGGGTAAACGGTTCCATATGGCTCACCTCGGCATCTCCTGCGGAAAGATAACACGGAGCCCGAGAGGGAGAGAGAGGGAGCAGAGGGAGCGCGCACTAATGGCTTGCAGATCCCCGCCCCCCTCCCTGCTCGGTCCGGCGGCGGAGTGGGGGGGTGCCCAGTCCCGGCCCAGCCGCGTTGCCCTCCCTGGCAGCTGGCGGGCGCGACGGCGGAGGGGGCGAAGGGGAGGAGACCCCGGGGGCCATCCAGTCCAACCCCGTCTCATGCAGGGAGTTACAATCAAAACACTCCTGAGAGATGGCCATCCCGACTCTGCGTAAAACCTCCAAAGAAGAAGGAGGCTCCACTACACTCCACGGAGGCGGCAGCGGATTCCATGGTTAAATAGCTCTTACCCTCAGGAGGTTCTTGCTCATGTTTAGGTGGAATCTCTTTTCCAGAAATTTGAAGCCATTGCCCCATGTCCTACTCTCTGGAGCAACACAAAACAGGCTTGCTCCGTATGACATACCTTCAAATATTTAAACATGCCTATCATATCACCTCTTAATTTTCTTTTCTCCGGGCTAAAGATACCCAGCTCCCTAAGCAACTCCCCAAAGGGGTTCATGACCAAAGCAGCACAGAGTGATACTAGTACTTCCCTTGACGCTGTCTACAATTGCACTGGCTTTTTTTTGTTGTTGACTTACGTTCAGCACGTGTTCTACTAAAACTCCTAGATCCCTTTCACATGTGCTGTGGCCATCCAGGTGTCACCCATCCCATATCTGTGCATTTCATTTTTTCTGCCTAAGTGTACTGCCCTACATTTCTCCCTGTTGAAATTAGCTCAAGGTTGTGCAGGCAGAGTTGTCCGCTGTTCCACACGGAGGTGTGTGTGTGTGCACGGCCCACCTGTGTGCATATTGTGTTGTGTGCACAGGCATGCCTGCACATTGGTGCATCCTGTTGCACACTTTATGTCCTGGTTCAGTAACACTGCTGCATAGTGCAGTCAGTGGCTTAACTCTGTATGCGAAGATCCACACAGGACAGAGCCTGAGCTTGGCCACGTCTCCCTCAGCCGAGATGAGGGTGGGTGGCTTCCCTTATGCCAAGGGTCCTGTCCCCTCTGGGATGTCTTTTGGAGGCTGCAGGGGCTGAAGCCCACAGGGGATGGGGTGAGGGTCCAAAACAAGGCAGGTCAGCCCCCCCGCCATCTCCGTCCCTCTTTCGCTCTCTCTGCCACCTGCTTTTTCTGCTTTCCTCTCTTTCTGCCACTCAGAATGGAAAAGGGGATGCGAACAGCTTTGACGCAGTTTTGTAAACTGGATAAAAGCATTCTGAGGAAGCATGGAGCAGCTACGCTCTGCTTAGGATCTAATTCCTCTCCGTGGTCAGCGGACAGGAAATAAATTATTCAAAACATATGCAAATAGCCTTGCTTTATGTAATTATTCCAGACATAAAACCTGACTTTACTGACACATGGTATGGATTTTTTCCTCCTTTAAAAGCCTAAAATGCACTTTTTCTTTTTCTGAAAAGAGAGGCTCTGGCCTGCAGTTAATTCGTCTAGCCTGGCTGTTGGTCACTTGGGCTGAGGATGGCACCCCCTCTGACTTGATAGGGAACAAAGTTGGAAATGGAGGCTTGGGAAATGAGAAGTAACAAGAATGCCTCTGATCAAGTACAAAGTGCCTTTTGCACACCACTGAGCAGACAACTGCCAGGTGACAGCAACAAAGATGGTGGAGCGCTGAGAAACCCGGAAGCCCTACAAGGAATGGCAGTGGGAGTGTTTAGCATGGAGGAGAGAAGGCTGGGCAGTGGTCCGGAGGCCTGCCATCAGGTGGGAGATGGAGGGAGCCTGTTTTGTGCTGCTCCAGAGGCTAGAACATGCACCAGTGGCTTCCATCAGAACATTAGGGAGGGTGATGCAGTGGTGAGAGCAGGGCAGGGCAGGGCAGTGCAGTGCAGTGCATTTCCTTGAAGGCTGGGGGACTCTCCAGCCACTGGATGTTATTAAACAGAGGCTGCATGTGCCCCCCGCCAGGGACGGTTTAGTTATGGGTTCTTGCACTGGCAGAGGACTGGATGACCCTTGGAGTCCCTTCCCACACCCTGGGATGGTCTCATTCTGTGAATTCAGCCTCAGCACTGTTCCTGAGCCCTTCACAGCACAGCCTGATTTCTGTGCCTGCTTTCCCGTCCTGTGAGTCCCCCTTGCTCTGGAGAGCCTCCAGCCCCCTGAACCAACTGCCCCCAACACTAAGGGAAGGGCCAGAGGGCAGCCTCTCTCCCTGGGCCCCTTCTCCACCGAGGCCCCTCAGGCCCCAAGCTGAGTGGGGAGAAAACTCCCTCTTGTGGGACGGTCTGAGGCTGGATCCCCCAAAAGGGGCACCTTAAAAATGCTGCCTTTCTTGAGCAGGCCTTCCCACCTTCTTCTCACAGGGTGTCTGTTCAACAGGTGAAGCTTCCAATGGCCTGGACTGGGAAAGCTTTACCTCTTGGATTTCTGGCTGCTGAGCAGAGAGCTCCTGCCAAGAAAGGGAGGCAGTCGTAAGCTGTGTGCCAACGACACTTTGCTTTTGAGAAATCCATTGCGGGAGGGGATGGCGGGGTGAAGCAAATGCCTTCCGAATCTCGTCTGTCTCATCTTCCACTTGCCAGTGTGTGCGCCTCCAGCCACAGCGACACAATGTCCTTAATTGTATTTGGGGCCTGAAATTATTTCTTCTCAGCCTCGTTTCCCATGAAGCAGCCTGCCGGAGCACAACAGCCTTCAAATATTGGAAGTCACACTCTGCTGGCGAGCGGCGTCGCTCACCTGGCCTTCTTGCTGACTCGGGATTGGGGGAGCCGAGCAACTCACTGGTGCAAAGTGGACTCCATCTGCCAGTCAAATACGCAGTGCAAAATTTGCTGTTGTTGGATGTTTGAAGTTTAAAATTGGATTTTAATGATTGGAAAGTCAGAGGAGTGAAATTTATTCACACAGCCAGGGCGTGATGGGGCGTGATCAAATCCAAGCTCACAGCTCAGCTTCCCTTCCAAAGTTAGAAAAACCTGGCTGCGCCTTCCTCGTGCTGCACCTTCTCCTTACCTTGCAAAAGGCCTACACCTGAAATGTCTCCTGGCAGGGATGAGTGTGCAGAAAGCACCAGCAAGGGGATGGTGGATGCGATTCACAAGCCTCTCCCTGCAGCCACAGAGAATGTCCTCTATCTTCCTGGCAGTTTGGGGTGGAGATGTGGATGGGCTCCTGCCCCCCTGACTCCCCCTCCCACTTTACTGCCCCCCCGTAGCTTCCTTAGCCTGTTGGAAGCCCCACAGAGCTGCTAGGCCTTCATCGGGCAGTGCGTGTATGCAGGGGGAGCAGGAAAGGGATATAACATTTTGGGAACTGAAGATGCTACAGATGGAAAAGAAGGCAGCAGGCCTTGCACAGACATACCCACTGCCCATGACCTGACAGGATGGAAAGAATATTTGGAAATATTCAAAAAAATGGTTTTTAAAAAAACCCCAACAAACAATTTTTTCAGTGTTGAGGAATGCAGATAAAAAGAACTCTGACTAGTGAGAATATTCAGGACAAAATTTGCACACAGTTATTTTGCATAGGAAACAGTATTTTCTGCACAGGAAACAGTTTTTTCTGTGAAGAAAAGATAGTAGTTCTATGCAGGAAATGCTATTTTGCAAATTTTGCACTGAATAAGTCCCCAAATTGCAAATAGTCTTCAAAACTGCATAGTGTTTGAAGATTTTCTTGCAGTGGGAAGAAAATTGCTAATATTACTGCTTCCTTTGAGAACAAAATTAGTGAAGAACTGCCTTCCTATGAATGTGGCACTTCACCAAATTTGACTTTCTGCCTCGAGAAGAAACAGTCCACTGGCAGGCTGTGAGGAACAGGAAGCTGGGATGGAAAAGGGAAGGTCACAGGGAGGGGAAGCACCATATCCTGAGTCTGCTGGGGCTGCCCTTGAAGACATCACAGAAGCTGCAGTTATGGCCAAATGAAGCAGCAAGATTACTGACCAGAGCACCGCACAGACAACCTTGGCCACTGGCCTTAAAGGAGCTTCTTTGGCTGCCAATTCCCTTTGGTCTGAATTCAAGTTGCTGGTGGTGACATTTTCGGCCCTCAACTGCTGGGGATCTTGAAGGCTGCTTGAAGCGGGGTTCTTCCTCGGTCTACCTGCTCAAGGACAGAGATCTGCCAGGGGGTGTCCAGGTGTCCCAGTTTCCATCCCAGTTTCTGGAAGGAGGTCCACCAAGAACCCATCCTGCTCCTACTTGTCTGCCTTTCCTAGACCTGCTGCTGGGCTCAGCTATCTGGTCCCACCGAAGGAGTGCGGGGGAAGGAAAGCTGGGGAGGGGGTTTCCAGATGGAAGCTGGAGGAGGAGTTCCCACCAGCACCACCAGCAGGCCTCCCTGGTTCTAACCTCTCACCCAGCCCCACAGCCCACCCACCTTCCCCCCACATGCTTTCCTGCCTTTCTGCCTGCTGGCAATTTCCTTTCAGCCCCCCTTCTGAAAAACCGCCCCCCTTCTTCTGGTCAGTCCCTTGTCTATTCAGGGATCACAAAAATAAGTGAAATTACCTTTAATTGTCCTCATTAGGTATCTTGAGAATGTCAGCAGGAAAGGCCACATTTAGGCATGAACAACTACAGTGGGGGCTCTGTCTTGCTCCGGCCCCCTCCCCTCCTCTTCCTCCTCCTGCCTTCTTGGGCCCCCTTCCTCACAGGCACTTTCCTCGCCATAAGATGTTCATTGTTCCCAAAGACCTTTGGGGAGGACCACCCTTCCCAAACCTCTGACAGCTGGGGAGCGCTTTCTTCCTGTGATAAAAACAGGGGGTGCTGGTGGTCAGAAAACCCCCAAAGTTTGTTCTTGGGCTGTTAAAGAGCAAGACTGACTCTTCTTTAGGAGTGCTGCCCCTCCAAAGTGGCTTGTGCAGGGGTGAGGCAGGCAGCCTCCTCAGAGCTTGGCTGTTCTGGGCTTCTGTGCCAGGAGAGGAGGAGGGTCCTGATCCCCAGGGCTGTGGAACCAGCCAAAGGGGATTGAAGGAGGGGAGCCAGCCCCACTGCCCACCAGCCCCCATGGGTCACCAAGGGGACCTGCACAATGGCACCCTGGGGTATCCAATGAGATGTGGCCTGTGGGTGCCTCCAGGCCAGCAGGCACCACTAGGCTCTCTGCCCCTCCTGAGGTACTCTTCATTTGTTTAGATTAAAATAATAATCTAAAACAAAGGAGAGGCTGGGTGGTCCAAGCCATCTCAAAGTGGTCAAAAGATTCAAGTAATACAAAACATTATTCATATGTGTGGGTATATACACACACACATGCACACGCACGCACACACACAATATATAGAGTTTAAAAACTCTGAAGTTCATTAGAAAACAATGTTGAAAAAACCCAACAAAACAGCACACCATAAAAGCCTATCACGATTCCTAAAAGCCTGACAGAACAGGAAAGTTTTTGGATGCTGTTGGAAGGAGGGAGCCATCCTGGATCCCCCGAGAAGGGAGTTCCGAAGTTGGAGAGCAGCCAACAAGAAGGTCTTGTCTCCATTGCTCCCACCAAAGGGGCCTGCCCAGAAAATCTTAGAGCTGGGGGCTGGTTCGTATAGGGACATGCAGTCCTTCAGAGAGTCTGGGCCCCAGCCATATAGGTCACTGTATCCCTTTGAAGTGTGGCCAGAAATGGGGCAGTGTGGGATTTGTTGTTAATTGTTTAGGGGTGGGTCCCACTTCCCTCTGCTGCAAGGGGATGCTGGGGACCGCCAGCTAAAGGGCTGCCATGCTGCCCTTTGATTTAGACCACCGGCTGCACCCACTGACTACCGGTCAGGCTTATTTCATAGGAGGTCTGGGTATGTGTGCAGTTTCCCATACCAAATGGAGCTTGGAGTGGAGTTGGATGAATGGCAGCCAGTTCCAATTCAGAAGAGTTAATTGGAACAGAAAACAGCTTTCTTTTAAGGATTTCTCTCTGCCACCCAAAGTGATTGTGGTCATCTCAATGGCCGGAGTGGGCCCAGCAAAGGAAACTTGAGATGCATGTGTGTGTGTGTGTGTGTGTGTTCCTGGCCTACACTTTCCCCCTTTTGGGAAGAGTTGGCAGGGGGAGCAGAAGAGAAGCCCTCCACTTCATCTGGGAAGGGGTCTGACCAGTGGAGCCCACCCCTTCTGCCGGACATGGGGCCATTTTCCCTGGGAAGGCCTGGGGCGGTCCCTCCAAGGTCAGCTGTGAGTGACACCGAAACAGCCGGGGCCTCGTGGAGAGTAAGAGGGAGACACGTCCGCTGTCAAATGGAATCTATTAAAAGGGATTAGAGGTTTTTTCATCAATAGCCCCGTGACACCATGATGGCCTGAAATTGCTGCAAAAGCATCATTATTAAAAATGGGAGCTATTAGTAGGAGGACGGACAGAAGCGCTTCGTTCCTTTTAATTCCCAGTCCCTGAAACCCAGCTCAGGAAGGAGAGAGGAATCCACCCCCCAAAAAAAGAGAGAATTGGATGTGGGGCTGGGGTGGGGGAGAGGAGGAGGGGGAGGAGGTTGAAGTGGCTGTGGCAGAGGAGGGGAATGGTCCACCGAGAGATCTGCGTGTGTGTGGGGGGGATCCATGTCTCCCCCTGAGCACCCAAAGTCAGATTGGCACTGACCAGCTGGTCCAGAAAGACCTACTCAGAAACCCAGAGGGCCACTTACGGAACCCCTTCTTGCCCTCTGCCGTGGGGAGGCGAGTCCACATGCAAATACATTGACTAAATTCCCCTTAGGCTTTGAGCAGAAGAGAGCAGTGCCAGCTTTCTGGAAATTGCCCGCTTGCTCCTGTTTTAGGAAGGCTGGTGATATTTAGATGGAAAACAGGGTGTGTGTACATTTAATTAAAAGTCCTACTGCCTTTCTCCCCTAAACTCAAGAAATAAGCAAGAGTGATTCTGGGCATGGGCAGAGTCAACTCCCTGCCATCATCGAGTAATATGAGAGCCAGGCATCTGTATTCCTCAAATTAATCTTCTGTTTGATGTCAGGGGTGGGGTGCGAGGGGGATTCACCCCAGTGGTAAAACACAAGACCCTGCCCCACTCCACCCCAAAAAACCTTCTGTGTGGACCACCCCTTTTCAGAGCTGTGGATCGGTTTTGGGATTGGTGAGTGCAAGGCCATTTCTTGAAAAGGAAAAAAAAAAAAAAACCCTCTGGCTTTAACTAGCTGAGACTTAATATATAAACTCACTCTGCTAAATTGGCTTACTTCATTTTGAGTTTCATTAATCCATTTAGTCTGAGTTTGGACTCTGCATACATTAAAACTCACTCAGCCAAGGTCCCTCTCCCTGTGCAGAGAGAGAGAGAGAGACACCGTCCTGGCCAACTGAAGTCAAACAGAATTACTGAATTAGCGGAGGAATATTCTTAATGAACCAATTAATCCACAAATGAATATCAAATAGAATATGTAATTTTGGGGGGAAATTGGTAATGCTTTTGCTAAGTTCATTTGTAAGGCTCTTGAAAAGAAGGCACAAGTTGTTGTTATTTTTTTTTTTAGTTTACAAAACTGGACCTAAACATTTGTAAGAGAGAAAATTCCTCCAACTATGAGTTCAAACCCTCCTTCAAGGTGATTAAAACTCAAAGTTTCAGTGACCAGCCTCATGGAAGAGTCTGGAAAAGTTACTTTTTGGAATACACCAGCCAGCATTCCACACCCAGCATGGCTATGGATATGGAGGAGGAGTGTGGCTGCTGTAAAAAAAAAAAAAAGGTAACTTAAAAAAAAAAACCTTTCCAAAAGGATAGTATTTCTCAGCTTTACTCAAGGCCATGGCACTGTCAGATCCCAAAGAAACTCGTTTTGTATGTGTGTGTGTGTCTGTGTGTTTAAGTCCAAAAAAAGGGGAAAAAATTACCCATGGACCTCTGAGAGCTACCCCCTGCCCCAAGCCCTCCCTTTCACTCTCCCGGCATGGGGGTGCCTGCCAGGAGGTGGGTTGCACTGCAGCCCCTCACGCAAATTGTGTGTGGGCCCCTCGGAAGCTTCATCTCAAGTTGTTTAGGAGGCGTGGAGATGCCCAGGGCTCAGCACAGAAGCATTCATGCACAAAGGCACACAGACACACCCCCGTGGCCCACTCCTTCCTGGCAAGAGCGTTTGGGGCCCCTCCCAGCCGTGCCCCCCAGGGCTCGCTTGTGATAAGCAGCCCCACCTGTAGAACCCGTGGGAGGCGACTGGCTCCGGCTACAAGGTGGCCAGCAAGTGCCCCCCCTCGCTGCTGCTGCTGCCTCCATACCACCGCCTTCCCTTGGGGGCACCTCCTGCTTACGGGGAATGCAGGCAAAGGAGGTGGTAGAGGTGCTGGTGAAGGGCTTGGCCCTCTGCTTATTGCTCAAGAAGTACCTCTGCTTCAGGTGAGAGAGAAGCAGGCTGGGAGGGGGCACGTGGATCCCCCTGTCAGTTCTGCTTGCCATGTTGTCTACGGTGGGTAATGCAACCCACATCCATTCATCTCCGCTCTGCTCCACCCTGTCCTGCTGCAGGTGGTACCAGGTGACACCCGAAAGGCTTCTCTGACTGGCGCTCTGATAGTCAGCACAGAGAGTCGCAGGGACAGTGAAGCCTCGTCTGTTCTTACAGACCCTTCATCCTCTCTGTGGTTGCTGCTGGAGACCTCTTGCCTGCTTTGGCCAGATGATCACCTTCTCCCTCACATCTGTCCTGAGTTTTAGTTTCAAAGTCCCCCTCTTGCCTGGTGGAGGGAGGCTGCGTCAACTGAAATGGGTGCCTGGCAGTTTCCGGCCAAGATCCTCCATCCTCACAGGGCAGCGTAAATAAACCCCAGCGGAGTTATGTTCCACTTGCATTACACAGTTCCCCCTGCCCACTGTAGTGCAGACCATGTGGATCACAGTTCAGGACACATGGCTGTCCTTCTCTCTGGTCCTGCAGTCGCCAGGAGCAATGAGATGCACGTGATCCTTGCTGGGGTTCTGCCTGCTCCGCGGTGGGGCACAGGCCCCACGACAAAACCAGCAGAGGCCCAATGCAGATTACATACACCCCACCTGAGACATCATGGACTGGCATTCTCTTAAGCCCACAGTGAAGGCATCAGTTAACCTTGTACCCACATATATTTGTTTTTGGTCAAAGTGGAAGTTGATGTTCCTTTTCTCCCTCTAACAAAAGTCCCCCTGCAGCTCCTCCTCCTCAGCTGTTCCAGGCCTAGTGGAGAAACATCTGGCTATGACCCTGTAGCCAGGCACCAAATGACTTGCAAATGACTTGGAAAACCCACAGCCAGGAGTCCAGAGGGTCACAAGAACCGGGATGCTGAGCTTGGCAACCCCAGATCTTCCTTCCAGGTGGGCGAAGCTGGAAGAAGCTGGTTGGCACCTGGGAAGCCAGAAGAGGCAGTTCTGGTTCCAGCCCAAAATGCTGCCCTCTGGGATGTATCTGGAGGGACAGAGACCTTGTATATGGGGTGGGGGCCACAGGTTTCTGGCTGGTCTTGAAGAGGTGCCTTCTGTTCCCCCACCTGGGACTAGGGGATGCCTTAGTGGTCTGTGATCTGATGCAAGCTGGGAATTTGCTCGGGAGGGTCTGGAGATGGTTCTGCTGGGATGGTTCAACTTGCCTCCAGACTCCTCTGAGCCAAATCCGCCTCCTTGATGCACATCCACCTCCCACCCACCCCGGGCCACAGCCCTTGGGAAAAAGTCTCCTTTGGGACGCCCTGGGTCTCCTTTCTCCTTTCTTCTCAACGCCCTTCGTTTCTGACAGCGAGCACATTGTCAGGGCGAGTGTGCTGGAGGGACTGATTTCCCCCCACTGAGCTGCTGATTCCCGTAATCTGCACCCGGACATTTCAGGTCTTTCTTTGTCTGCATTTCCCAGTTGCTCTTTCATTCGGAGCGCTAATTAGGTAATTTCCCACATAACTCAGCCTGGCCTGGATCTCTGTGTCGGGAGAAGGAGTGCCAGGCCACACTCTGTCCCAGAGTGCATGTCACACGGGAGAGAAGGAGCGCGCACACACACACACACCCCCCTACCTCCCGTCTTTCTTTGCCTGCTTTCTTTCTTTCTATCTAGCTTGCTTGCTTGCTTGCTTTTTCTTTCCTCCCTCCCTCCCTTCCTTTCTCTGTCCTGCATGATTTTGATTTTAAAAAGACTGTTAGTTTTCGATGGAGCTTTCACTCGAGTGATGAACTGGGACTCCCCTGGTAGACCTTGATTCAAATTCCCTCCACTCAGCCATGGAAGCACCCTGGGTGACCCTGGACAAGACATTCTTTCTCAGCCTCCAAGAAAGGCAGTGCCAAACCTCTTCTGGATAAGTCTCGCCCAGAAAACTGAGCCAGGTTGGTACAGTGATTTTAGAGCTGGACTTGGACTTTTCTGTGATCCACTCCTCAGCCATGGAAGCCCCCAGGTGAACTTGGGAAAGTCACACTCTCTCAGCTCCTAAGAGGAAGGCAAAGATAGACCTGCTCTGAAGAAACTTGACAAGAAGACCCTAGGATTAGGCAACCACGAGTCAGAGCTGACCTGAAGGCTTAGAAAGTTAGCTTACAAAACTAGTGCGATATATCTTTTTTCACCTTTTGGTTGGCAGAATAAAGGTCTCTCTGGGCTCATCTGTCTCTGTCCTACAGCCTATGCAGGGACCAATTTAGAAGTTTACTAGACTGTGGTCGCCATGGTGTAGCCTCTCTTCCACATGTAATAATGGGGTTGGAGCCTGGCTGGGTCCCCGGGGCCATCTTGGCCCTACAGAGGTATGATTAAGACTTCTGTTCCTTTGTGCACTGGTAGGATGAGATCCCTCCTCATGGCTGGCCCAAAGAACTGCCCTCGTCTTCTCTTTGGGGCCCCTTTGGACAGGCTCCTCTTGAGCGATGCCCTTGTCCATAAAGGCCCTGCCAGCCTCTTTCTTGGGGCGGGGGATGTGATTTTTGGAAGTTATTGGAAGGGAAAGATGAGGGCTGGCATCTTGAGGTACCTCTGGGCACAGCAGCTGAGGAAAACGGGCCTTTTAATTAACCATCTGACTGACTGGAGTGGTGGACGGTCCGTCACCATGGCAACATGGAGCCAATCCCCGAGGAGTTCCATCCAGCTGGAATCTTTGCTGGATGGCAAAGTTTCAGGACCTGCTTTTAATGGGCTTCAGCTCCCTTCATGGAAATAATTACATGCTCCATTTTCAATGTAGTCGGCTGAACAATGGATTAAATGGAAGCAATTGAGGAGGCAGTTTCCCTGGGAGGAGGGGGAGAACAGGGCGGGGGCTGCCGTCTGAGGACCCAAAGGAACTACAGATCCCCCTCGGGTGGTAAAAAGCTCAGCGCACAACTCCAGCCTGACTGTGGATGATGGGCAGGACACCCCCTCCCTTTGCTACCACCACCACCAATGATGATGATGATGATGATAATTCCCACCAAGGCAGAACTTCAGTTCAAGGCAAGAGGAAGCTGGGCAGCCTGGGGTGGGCACTGAGGGTCAGTGGCAGGAATCACCCACTTTTGGCTGGCAGGCGGAAGGTGGGCATGTGAGGAGGGCAAGAGGGATCTGTCTGCCCGCTGAAGGCGAGGAAGGGTATCTCTCCCACCCCATCCCCACCCTGTCCCCCACCTGAAGGCTGGCCGACTGCCCCCTTGCCATGCGGGCTATGTCCCACGAGGGCCAAAGGGAAGCCCTTTGTAGAATCATAGAAGACCTGCAGACCCCAAGGGCCTTGTGAAGGTGTTGTGCTGTGTAGGCCTCCACAACTCACTTATTCACTTTTACTTGAGAGAAAGAACACACTGTTTCTCCTGACCTTACAAAAAATACAGCTGGGGACTCACTCTGCTCCCTAGACAAAATAACTGCTTCCCTCGTGGCTCATCCCAGCTAGGGAATCCCACTGAATCTATTGTCGAATGGTGAGACAAAAATCCAGTTGACTCAGTGGGGGTCTACTCTGATTGGGATGAATTGTGGGACTAAGGTCGATGTCAACCTTCCAAAATTGGACCAGATCTAGACCTGCTCAGTGTGACATGGAGCTGTGGGCCCAAGGTGTGTCCATATCTATAAGTGAATTGATACATAAGCTTTACTGCTATCTCCTCCACACTCACGAGGCTCTGGGTGGCGTTGATCAGCATCAGGTTGACCAACCGCGTACACTCAGGCCGCACAGGTGGGGCATGGGAAAAGCCCCTTTCTCTCAGCATCTCTCACCAGCTTCAATGCATTCCACATGACACCTGGAAAGGGTCCATGTTCCACCTGCGTGTGTAGATATATGTAGCTGCAACCAAGGGCAAACCCATATCTTCTGCCCACACATTTAGGACACTGGGTTGCAGATTGAGGGGAGAGGCAGGAGTGAATGGACTTTATTTTTGTTATAGAATTTGTGTTTCCATAGATCATGTTTGTCCAAAATAGTTTTTAAAACCATGGCCAGTTGGGCAGTGTGCCAACATTTTGAAGAGTGAGACTCAGTGTGGTGTAATGGTTTGATCACTGGACTGGGACTTTTGGAAATTAGGGTTCAAAACCCCTCTCAACCATGGAAACCCACAGCCCACCAAAGGGGCTGGGCGTGCAGGGGATCCAGCAGAGATTAGGGCCCTCTCCTGCTATTGACTCCCATATTCCCAAGTTCTCCAAATATGATCCACGCTGCCAAAGTGAAGGCTCCCCACCCGCCCCACCCCGCCCTGCCCCAGATGTTGCCAGTCCAAGCGATAGCGATCTCCTGCTGCTTCCAAACACCTGGCAAACACGGGCCACCGCTTCTACGTGCGTGCGCTGGAAGCCTGTGCGGGCACGTTTGCGCCGAGTGAGCTCATGCTGGAAACTGTCTCCTACTCATATCCTTGAAGGATTCCTTCAGTCTTCCCTTCCTTTGCTTGGATGCCTCCCTGCTCTTCTTGGCTGGCAGATTCTCCTGGTCCTGTGTATGTGTGTATGTATGTGTGTGTGTGTGTGTGTTCACTGGTTGGGAAGACTTCTCTCGCACTTGCCTGTTGCAACCTGAGGTGTTTTCGTAGCCGAAGCACACAGGCAGGCACACACAGGGAAAAAAAAACATGCACAAACTTTGTGACAAGAAAGGATATCAAGCTATCCTGGGAGTGAAGATCTGAATGACACATCAAAACACCCCGTCAAAAAGTTGTCAACCGCCACAAGATTTTTCATGCCTGGGTAAGAGTGAAAATGCCAGCTTTGCTTTTTTTGCTGTATTGTCTTTTGTGTAAAAAATGTTGGCTGGAATTCAGGGTGGGATTTATGCCTGCCTAAGCGGACTTTTGTCTGCCGGAAACAGAACTGAGCAGTTTTACAACGTCCGCGTTCAGCAGAGGGCTGCCATGACGTCAGCACGTGTGTGTGTGTGGGGGGTATGACTGTGAAACAAAGTGGTATCTCACCCCAGAATTTGGGGTTTCCTTACATTTTAATTCCAGCTGCTGGGGACGTTGCCTCTTGAAAATACTCAGTGCAATTTCACATTATTATTACTGAACACATGGGAGAGAACAAGCTGTTGCTATCCAAAAGAGAGATAATTCAGAGGTTTTTTTTGTGGAGGGAGAGGGCTAATAATTTTTAAGAATTTAGTAATTTTCCCCCTGAATTCTGTTCTCCATGGCTTCAGCATTATTTCAGGAGGGGACACTCTGCAGGCTTGCCATCATGAATGGTGGAGTCCTGCAATCCACACAGCACCCCCTTCCATTGACCCACGACAGGCAGGCAGAGAGAGAGAGAGACAGACAGACGGAAACATCCCTGCTTTTGATGACCTTAAGTGAGTTAAGAATGTAACTGCAGTCAGTTTCTATATCTGACAGAAAGTTTACCTTTCAACCTTTTTATTTTTCATAATGACATCAGTGGCTTCAGCTTTGTTTAAAATTTTCTTGAAGAACCAGCTTTTAAAATTATTACTATTTTAAAGCTGGTTGGGTGAAAAAAGAAAGAATATTTATGCAGGGCGTTAAAAATATCTTCGAAAGCTGATTTCTTTGGCAGAGGAGTGGAAGTCATGTTTGCTTTTCTGTATGATAAATGCCCCTTTTGGCACTTCAACCTTACCACAAATTAAACTATTGTTTAATTCCCAGTTCCATTTTTTTTAAAAAAGTGAAGTGTTCCAAGCGTGCTTAACATTAGATTAATTTTTTAAACCAACAAGGCAATCTGGTTCATAATATAAATATTTTACCAACCATATTATAAATATTGTGAGTCCTAAAAACGGGGGAAAAAAGAATAACATTCTTGGTCAAAACTTCAGAAGACTTACAATTTAAATTAATATATTCGGACCCTCTTTTTTATTTTTTTCAAGAAGAGTGATGTGACCAAATAAAGATAATTTTCTAACACAAAGCAAAATGTCACCCCTGCCCCAGTGGTGCTGAAGAGAGAAAGGGGGAACTGCATTTTGATCGATCCTCCTCCCCCTCCTCCTCTCATATTTTTCCCAGTCTTTGACTCAAGGTAGCTTAAAAAATGGAAACAGACCCTGCTTTCCACTGGCTCCGAAATAGCTGTGGGGGTCACAGAAAGAAGGTGGGTCTTGCTGGGTTGGGCTTACCGTGTGAGGAAGGCAGTGAATTCCTCCCTCCGTCACCCACCAGGTGTAAGTTGGACGTAACACCGGCATTGTGTCACCAGCAGGACACCAGCTTACATCATCTCCTGTATTTAATTTTGCCTTGATCTGAATGTCAGGATGGTACCAAGGGGAGAGGCTCCCCCACCACGCACCGTTTGGATGAGAAAATGGAGACCCCCTAACAGTGATTTTCAGAAATGCCTTGGCTCCCACACAGCCTCAATTTTTTTCAAAGGGGATTTCACAGAATAAATCCGTGTGTGTGTGTGTGTGTGTGTGTCTCCAGTACAACCCAGGGGCTTAGGGTGGCATCTACCAGGGGGCTTTTCTGTGGCTTCAAGCCTGACCAGAGGGAGGGAGGAAGGGAGGGAGGGAGGGAGGGAGAGAGGACCCCTTTCTTTCTAGCCTCAGTCCACTCCATCACTACTCAGTGGTAGTTCAATCCACAGATAGGAAGTGCCTTAGAATCATAGAACCATGGAGCTGGATGGGAATACCAAGGGTCATCCAATCCAACCCCCTGCTGGTGAAGGAACCCACAGCTAAAGCACTCCTGGGAGGTGGCCATCTGACCTCTGTTTGGAAACCTCCAGCGACCCCGCCTTCCAAGGCAGCCATGGTCCAACAGCTTTTACCCTCTGGAAGTTCTTCCAAATGCTTAGTTTGAATCTCTTTTTTTGTGGTTTGAAACCACTGGCTCAGGTCCTGTCTTCTAGAGCAGCAGAATGTGAAAAGAGAACCCTTCAGATATTGAAATGGGGACGTGTCATACTACTTCCGTCAGCCTTCTCTTCCCCAGGTGAAATGGGCCCAGATCCCTCAGCCCTTCCTCATCAGTTTTGGCTTCCAGACTCTTCACCCCCTCCTGGACGTGCTCCAGCTTATCTGAGTCCTCCTTAAATTGTGTCTTCCAGAACCGGACCCAGGATGACTCCAGGCAGAGTGGGACCATCTCTTTCCTCACTCTGCTTCCACTGGTGGAGTTCTGTGCATGAAGCCCCTCTGTCAAGGGATCTTCCATCTTCAGCTGCCGAAAGAACAGGGGCTGCCTGTATTTGTGTGTGTGCGTGTGGGGTGGCTGGGGGCCTGGGCTGGGCTGGATTAAAGTCCAGAGGAGGATCTCAGCCTAGAACATGTGAGAAGTGCTGTCTTTGCGCCAGGATACATCCCTTGGGTTTCCCCGTTTGTGTCCTGGCTGCTGTTGATGTTTGCTGTGTGCTCAATAATATAAAGAATTGATGCAGCTCATTTTGGGAGCCGAAACCATTCCACATTTAGTCCTCACAGCACATCTGCAGGGAGGTCCTTGTGAGTCAGGGGCAGAGGATGAGGGGGTGAGGTCTGTGCCTGATCTTGCAGAGGGTTTGGGGGCTCTCAGGCTCCTGGCTCACACACATTGGGCCACATCACCTCTTACTTTCAAAGGCAACATGCCAAGCATTTTGGATGAGCCAAACAGCTGCAGAATGTCTCCGGACTGGGCTATGATGGACGAGGGGATGCCTCAGTTTAAAAATCTGCTCTTTTGACCCTCAGATTTTTGGTATAACTTGCTCATGCAGTGCATCAACACTTGCCACTTCCTTTCTTTCCTCATGCACCTCTCCCCGGTTGAAACACCTCTCTGGTCTTAGCTGCCTTTATTCCAACCCTCCCCACCAAAAAAAAATGCACCACATAGACAACTAAGCAGCCAAGGAAAGCTGAATTGTGTTGGCTGTGCAACATCTGTGGATGTTTGTGTGCTTTCTTGCTGCACATCATGCAATTTGATAATGCACCTCACATGGAGAAGCAAAAGGCTCTGTTCCTAATCACTGGAAAGCCAACTCCATCCTCCCTTCCTCCATCCCACTCCCCTCCTTGCTTCAGGTGTTGTTCACAGGTCCTCAGGGGTCTGCATGGGCTGAAGGGCTGGATGAAAGCAACAGCGACCACAGCCTCAGCCAATTGCAGCAGTGGAGACCCTCGGAATTTTGCACGCCACTTGCATCCAGACAATAAGTGCTTGGCTTGCTAATGCTCCTGATGGATTCCAACCACGGAATTCCCTGGATCTGATCCCTTTCTGCAATCTGTGTTCCTGGAGGATCACAGCAATGTCAGGTTGCCACACATTTTGGCAGGCTCTGACTCTCACAAGAAGCGTAGGACTGGTGGTGGTGGGGGAACTGTCCCACATGATTGTTCCAGCCATTCTGACAGCAGCAGCGTCTCCTACCACATGCAAATGCACCCAAGACCCCCCGGGCAAGAAACTGTGCTGCCCTTGCAAGGGAGCTTTCCCTTTTCCAAGCAGTCTGAAGAGGGTAACATTTGTGCAAGATGTTACTCTTCTGGGCTATCCAGAAGCGAGTCATAGCTGAGACTTGTTCCACTGTTCCTGTATGAAACTGGGGCAAGAATACGACACACATGTGCACACACACACACACACACACCACAGAAACAAATGCTGCCTGAGGATGGGAGAGCAGCCACTGCAGTGGGAGCAGCAGTTTGGAACCCTCACTTTCAAACAAACAGGAAGCAGCATCAAACAAGGCCAGGCCTCTTGTTAGGGGAGGATAATCCCTCCATTCAGATGTTAACGTTTAGAGTTATAACAGGGTTTTAGCTGCTTTCTCTTTCAGAGGAGGCAGAGTAATTCCCTAAGTACATCTTGGGAAGAATTCCAAGGGCTTGGGGGGTGATGGTAATAAAGCCAGACAGCCGGCCTCTGAAAGACAGGGCCTGGAAGGAGGGCCACGGGGGCCAGATGGGGGCCGGATGGCCATCCCTGCACTGCAGCTGAGCACAGCTGGTTGGCCAGTTCCTCTCCTTCCTGGGCCAGAAGCGTGGTATTCCTCACTCCAGAATATTTTTAGGGTGGACTGTGAGGTAGGCCAGGAAGGGGCTACCAGATACAGTAGCTTTCCAGATGTTGCTGGCTGCAGCTCCCAGCATTCTTCATCATCAACTGTGCTGAGTACTTGGGCTGTGGGAGCTGCAGGTCAACCACATCAGGAGGGCCAGATGGGCAAAGTTAGCAAGGGAATGCTGTCAAGAATCCTAGGTGTGAACATATTTCAGCTTCTCCCTCTTTGCAATGCTAAAAATTTAGGTAAAATTTCTAGGGGCAGCAGAATTCTTATTTGGGAGGTAACCACCTCATTTTGCTCCCCTTGAGAGCAAGGAGATGGATGGCAGTGTGTGGAACTGTGGACCTGCATAGAACTAACCCATGGAGCTGCACAGAGTTAAAACAAGGAACTGCATAGAATTAAGACTTGGAGTTACATGGGATTACAGTGGAGCAGCCAGAGAGCCAAGGTCTCGTATGCTGTGGAGGAAGGCTTGCTCCTCTGCGCCCTCCACAGGACTTCCCCTTGGCTGCTTTCATGTCCCTCCCAAAGCTTAGTTCTCCTGCATACCTGTCTCTCCATTTGCTCAGCAGATGGCCAAACTACAAGGCCCAGCATTCCTTGTGCACAACCATCCTGCTGAGATAACACCGTGAAACACATGTGATGTGCACGTAATTTCAGTCCTCCAGATGTCTCCAAGGCTTGTTACTTTTCCTTTTCTCTTAAAGATGCCTCTGGACGGAGATTTGGCGTGTTTCCCTCTGTCTGGCCAGAAGCTTGTTTCCTCACCCTGGGGTGACCCTTCCAGTTATCTCCCCGTGCAGCACAATTAAGCCTCTCCTCCATCCCCATATCAACAAACAAAGCCGCCACGGAAGGGCATGGCTGATGCATCGCAGGGCTCCCAATCTTAAGCCTAAATTATTGGTCCCAGTGCACTGGATCTGTAAATTTAAGAATTTAATGGGGTTTTAGGCAGGCTATTTTTACAACTTTAATGCACTTAGCACTAATTTGGGGGAAGTTTAATGCAAAACACATAAATGTTGGATGGGAGAGGGCTGAGGTGTTTTATGGCCTCTGGGAATTACACAAAGTATGTGGAGCTCATTTCGACTTCTGATATCACTCAGCACAAAATTACCTTTGCCTGGCCCCATGCCAAGGAGACCCCAGCCGTGGCGAGTGGGTGTGAGGTATTACAATGTCACTTTCATAGCTGGGACCGTGTACGGATCTCGAACTGAGGCCCATTCAAGGACTCAAAGCCCTGCTAATGCCTTCCCTAATCTGCCAGGATCAAATTTACCCACTCCACTCCAAGCCACTCATACTCCCTGCCCTTGGGGTTGGGGAAGTCTCTGCTTTTATGGAGTATGTCATTGGCATAGGTGAGCCCAGTTTTTGGGCATGGATTGTCTTGCCAGGGCGGCCCTTCAATCAAGGCACCGGCTCTCTTTCCATGGCAGAAATCTGAGATGGGGAGGGCACTGTCTCAAGTGCTGTAGAAGGGCAAAGAAAGGAAGAAAGAAAGACTAAGAGATGCACTTGAGAGAAGAGTGGACACCCAGTGGAGGCCAACTTGCTGTCCATTCTTCATGGCCCCTGGTTGTGACACTGGCATCTCATGGCCTGTGATGATGATGACGCCACCTGCTGCCTCCTGCTTCCACTGCGAACAGAAGGTGCTGGTCACTTTCTTTTCTTTGTAAACTCAGTCAGTGCCAGCAGGGAGGACAGGGTTAGGTGGCCTCCAACTTTTACCTTTTCATGACTCTAGGACAACTCTGAGTTGACCACGCAAGCCCTATCCAGGTGTGCCCACAGCGCGTTGTTCAAAAAACACAAGGAAGGGAGAACATGAGCCCTGTCATAGAATCATAGAATCATAGAATCATAGAAATGTAGAGTTGGAAGAGACCACACGGGCCATCCAGTCCAACCCCCTGCTATGTAGGAACACCCTCAAAGCATTCCCGACAGATGGTCATCTAGCCTCGGCTTAAAAACCTCCAAGGAAGGAAACTCCACTACACTCTGAGGCAGCGTATTCCACTGCCGGAGAGCCCTGACCGTCAGGAAGTTCTTCCTGAGGTTCAAGTGGAATCTCCTTTCCTGAAGCTTGAATCCATTGTTCCTTGTCCTGGTCTCTGGAGCAGCGGAAAACAAGCCCACTCCCTCCTCTACATGGCATCCCTTCAAATATTTAAACATGGCTATCATGTCCCCTCTTCACCTTCTCTTCTGCAGACTAAACATGCCTAGCTCTCTGAGTCTATCCTCATAGGGCATGGCTTCCAGGCCTCTCCCCATTTTGGTTGCCCTCCTCTGGACTTGCTCCAGCTTGACCATGTCCTTCTTGAATTGGGGTGCCCAGAACTGGACACAGTATTCAAGATGAGGTCTAACCAAAGCAGAGTAGAGTGGTACCAGTACCTCCCTCGATCTAGACACCATACTTCTGTTGATGCAGCTGAGAATTGCATTGGCTTTCTTGGCTGCCGCCTTACACTGCTGACTCATGTTCAGCTTGTTGTCTATGAAGACTCCTAGATCCCTTTCACATGTACTGCTATCCAGCCACTTGTCCCCCATCCTATATTTCTGTATTCTATTTTTTCTACCTAAGTGTAGGACCTTACACTTATCTATGTTGAATTTCGTTTTGTTAGCCTTGGCCCAGCTCTCCAATCTATCCAAGTCATTTTGAATGTTGATCCTGTCCTCTGGTGTATTAGCAACCCCTCCCAATTTGGTGTCATCTGCAAATCTGATGAGCATGCCCTCTATTCCTTCATCCAGGTCATTGATAAAAATATTGAACAGCACTGGGCCCAGGACAGAACCCTGTGGCACCCCACTAGTCACTTCTCTCCAGGAGGAAAAGCAGCCATTCGTGATCACCCTTTGGGTTCGGTCGGTCAACCAATTACAAATCCAACTAACAGTAGCCCTGTCCAGCCAGCATTTTACTAGCTTCTTTGCAAGAATGTCATGGGGAACTTTGTCAAAGGCCTTACTGAAATCGAGGTATGCTACATCCACAGCATTCCCTTCATCTATCAAGCTAGTAACTCTATCATAAAAAGAGATAAGATTAGTCTGGCATGACTTATTTTTGAGAAATCCATGTTGACTTCTCGTGATTACCGCCTTGCTTTCTAAGTGATTAGAAACTGACTGCTTAATGATCTGCTCCAGGATCTTTCCGGGTACTGATGTCAGGCTGACTAGGCAATAATTATTTGGGTCCTCTTTTTTTCCCTTCTTGAAGATGGGGACAACATTTGCTCTCTTCCAGTCTGCTGGAACTTCTCCTGTCCTCCAAGATTTCTCAAAGATTGTAGCAAGCGGTTCCGAAATGACCTCTGCCAGCTCTTTTAATGTCCTAGGATGCGGTTCATCTGGCCCTGGAGACTTGAATTCATCCAGTGTGGCCAGGTATTCCTGTACCACCTCTCTACCTATTACGTGCCTCATTTCCCCTGCTTCCTCACCTGCTCCCCAACTGCCAGGTTGAGTGCTTGTATCCTTCTGGGAAAAAATTGAGACAAAGAAGGTGTTAAGTAGTTCTGCCTTTTCTCTCCCCCCTGTGAGTAATTCTCCATCTTCTCTGCACAGCGACCCTATCGTCTCCTTCTTTTTCCTTTTGCTGTGGATGTATTTAAAAAAGCCCTTTTTATTGTTTTTAATGTCTCTGGCCAGCCTAAGTTTGTTCTGTGCTTTAGCCTTTCTGACCTCCTCCCTACATCTCCGGGCCACTTGCTTAAATTCTTCTTTGGTGGTTTCCCCCTTCTTCCATTTCCTGTACATGTTTCTCTTAACACTGAGCTCAGCTGAGAGTTCTTTAGTCAACCATTCTGGTTTCTTCAGATGTCTTCCATTTTTCCTCCTTATTGGCACAGTTTTAGACTGTGCCTTCAGTATCTCCCTTTTAAGGAACTCCCATGCCTCCTGAACTCCTTTCTCTTTCACTATTCTTGACCATGGAATTCCAGCCAGCAGCTCCCTAAGTTTACAGAAATCCGCTTTTTAAAAATCTAAGATGAGTGTCTGGCTACCCTTCTCTTCTCCTTCCCACTGAATGCCAAATTCCAATAGGGCATGGTCACTCCCCCCTAAAGATCCAACCACTTCTACCTCATTAACAAGGTCATCCCTGTTGGTCAGGATCAGATCTAGAATATTTGATCCCCTTGTCGCCTTCTGGACCATGAAGTTGTCTGCAAGACAAGCAAGAAACTTGCTGGACCTTGCTGTCTTGGCAGAGTTTGACTGCCAGCATATATCTGAGTAACTGAAATCTCCCGTTATTACTGTATCTCTCCTCCTTGAATGTGCAGTCATTTGGTTGAGGAAGGCATCATCAAAGTCCTCAGCCTGGGTTGGAGGTCTGTAGTAAACCCCCACCAGAATATCCCTATTGTTTCTCGCTCCCTTAATTCTTACCCAAATGCTCTCGACTTGGCTTACTGGGTTTAAGTCAAGGATCTCTTCACAGGTGAAAACATCCTTGACATACAAGGCTACTCCTTCTCCTTTCTTGTTTGGTCTATTTTTATAAAATAGGCTATACTCCTCTATTTCTATATTCCAGTCATGAGACTCATCCCACCAGGTCTCAGTGATGCCTATCAAATCGTATTTATTTTGTTGTACTAGGAGTTCAAGTTCATCCTGCTTGTTTCCCATACTCCGTGCATTAGTGTATAGACACTTAAGTCCCCGGGCCCTTCCTGCAAGTCCTGTACTATTGTTTCTACTCCTCCCGCCATTGGCCTCTTGTACTACTTGTGCAGTATCAATTGGGCCTTTTTCTCCTGCGCTTGCCAAGTCCCTGCCCTGAATAATATTGTCTCCCTCCCCAGTGGAACTTAGTTTAAAGATCTCTTAATCCTCCTTGCGAGACTGTTTGCAAAAACATTCCTGCCAAGTTTTGTGAGGTGCAGCCCATCCCTCGCCAGAAGCCCACGTTCATGGAAATTCAGGCCATGTTCCAAAAACCCAAACCGTTGCCGGCAGCACCACGTGCGGAGCCAGTTGTTGACTTCTGCTATTGTCCTTTCCCTACGTGTGCCATATCCTTGAACAGGGAGGAGAGACGAAATGACCACCTGTGCACCAAGGTCCTTGAGCTTCGTCCCCATAAGCTCATAGTCCTTTGCAAGGTGGTAAAAGATATTCCTCGCAGTATCATTGGTTCCGACATGAACCAAAATGAGGGGCTTATGGTCAGTGGGTTTGACCAGCCTGGTTAGCCTCTCCATCTTCTTCCACTGGCACTTTGCTTGTGTTAAAATGATGTGCATAAAGGGGACAGCCACGTCTGCCCAGGGAGCGTCCCCATCCAAGCCTGAGCCCCAGTGCCTCCCTCTTTTTGCTTGTTCTGGAGAACCTCCAGGGCAGAAGCAAAGTGACAATGGGGGAAGGTGGAGGAAGCGTGCTCTCAACTCATTTAGACAACACGCTTCAGGAACACTAAATACAGCCACAACGTGAATCGTGCCTTGATTTTCCCTCATGAACCAGTGCTGGAGTGTTTGGCTTTGGATGCGTATACTCATTGCTGAACATTTATTGGTCTCAGCTCAGCTGGAACTCCTTGGCCTAGGCCAGCATCACTGCTGTGACCACCAAGCTGTGCCTGGTAGCCAGCCTGCCTGCCTTTGGCACCCCAGAGCCTGAACGTGGGTGGTGTCACTCATCTTTGACTGAGCCAGTCCTCGGTTGTGCCAGCTGGGCTCAGTTGCAGGAGAACCAAAGCAGCCAAAGCAACCTCATGTGCCTTGACTCGCGGTTGTCTGTGTCTCCCAGCGCAGTCTCCATGCCTCTGAGATGGAGCCAGGGAGGTGGTGTGGTGTGAGAAGGTAAGCCTCTTCCCTCCAGGCAAAGGACCAGCCAGGCTAGGCAGGGGGTGGCCTGCACCAGAATGTCTCTTTTCAGCAGAGAGGCCCTTTGTGCTTCTGAGAAATTCGAAGTCATCCATTGACTCTCTTGCAGGGGAATGAGCAGGAAGTGAGGCTTTAATTGTTTCAGTCAAACTGGAAACAGTGTTTGAGATGGGCAGGGAGGACTCTTTGGTGCCATTCTGGCAAGCCCTTAATAGCCAATTAACAGAGGAGAGATAATAAATGCTAATTGAAAGGGCTCTGGAGTTGCAGAGCCTGACTGCTTCTGCCATGCAACAGCTTGCTCGGAAGTGAGCAGGTGCTTAATGTCCCCATGTTCCGGGCAAATGGCCGCCACCTCCTGACTGAGCCTCTGGGCTGGGCTCAGCCCTGGAAGGTCACCGTAGCTCTGGAGCCCCGGACTCCAACTGGACAGGAGAAAACGGCTTGGCGGAGTGTGGGGGGCAGGGAGGAGGCATGTACATGTGTGCATGATGAGAGTGCACCATGGCTCCACTTTGGGGATTAAGCTTTCCAAGTTCTCTGAGAAATGAAGGGAGAGCATTTTGAAGAGGACTCTGTTCTCTGGATTTCTGGAATGCTCTAAAAGCACCAGATCCCATCTGATTGTAGAAGCTAGACAGGGTCAGCCTTGGTTAGTACTTGGATGGGAGATCTCCAAGGAATCCCAGGGGCTGTGGGCTTCATTTCAGATGAAGGAACTGGCAAAACCACCTCTGAGGATTCCTTGCCTATGAAAATCGCATGAAATTTGTGAGATTGCCACAAGTCAACTAGTGCTTTTAGGACACATATGTATACCCCATCCCCCATTCTGGATGGGCCGCTGGGGGACACGTGGCCCCTTGCATGCTGCCAGGCTGCCCCTGGAGGGGGATTCTGTGGGGAAGGGGGGTCATTTACATTCCAGTGGCAAAAAGTATTTCTCCTGTTGGTTAATCAGGAGCCTGACTATTATCAGTATAAGTATTACTGACTTTATTTACATCCTGCCTTTTCCTCAAGGTTGAGACCCAAGAGAACTTGAAAATTAAAATGATTACAGTACAGCTAAAAACAGACAAAAGGCCAGCATTAAAACAAAATCAACCTTCAAGCTCAGAAGAAGGCAAAACCTTTCTGAAGAAATCTCACTAAGAAGAGAAGAGCCAACATGGTTGGTAGTTCAAGTGCTGGACTCTGGGAGAAGAGAGTGCGAATCCTTGCTCATCTGTGGGAACTCAATGGGGGCAAATCACACCTTCCTTCCACCCTCACAGGAAGGCATTACGACAGATCCCCTCTGGATACGTCTGGCCAAGGCAGCCCCATGACACGCCTGCCTTAGGGTCTCCATGAGTTGGAAAACAATCTGAAGGCACAAAACAACAACACGGTAGGCATGGAGCGCAATGTACCATTGAACCCCCATCCGCCCCCAGACCCTACAATGTATTCTCCCCACTGAGCCTGGCTGCCTGGAAAGGGTCACACAGGCACATCCAGCTTCAGAATGCACATGGAACCCCCTTCAAGGACTCCCCACCACAGGTAGGGTCTGGGTGGATGACTCTCAAATAAAGCTGCTATCTAGCATCCGTCACAGCACACTGTGTTTCTCCAGTGGACTGTGAACCCCACAATCTGGGGTGGAGGGAAGTCACTGTCCCTCTCAGGGTGAGACAAAGGGAGTCGGGGATACGACAAACTCTCTTTTGGTGAAATAAAAGACAGAGCAGGAAAGGGGCGGACATCTCCTTGGTGGAAACTGATGCTGTGCCCCCCACTCCCCAAGAAAGAAAGATCAAGAGAGAGAGAGATTGAGAGAGAGAGAAAGAGAGAGAGAGAGAGATATTGTGTGTGTGTGTGTGTGTGAGAGAGAGAGAGAGAAATCATTTGGTAGATCTGGACATCTCCTAAGTGGTCAGAAGTGCATTTAACTTCTGGCTTGCCTTATTTGGATCCTTTGCCTTTTCCCCTGCTGGGTTCTCTCTCTCTTTTGGGGGTTTCCTCTGCGCCTTCCCCTGCTTTCTCCAGGAGGACCTCATGCATGCACGCACACGCATGCACGCACGCAAAGAGAGATACACACCCTGTTCTTGGAATAATTGGGCTGGGAAAACACCCACAAATTTTGCTCCCCTTTCTGCAAACGCCTCCTCTCTTTGCCAGCAAGCAGGGAGCTTCCCTTGGAAGAGGATAAGAGAGAATTACGTAGCACAGCCATTACAAGGAGATGCTGCAGGGGTCATGTGTGAAACTCTCTGGGGAGGGTGTGTGTTCCTGTTTGTGCACTGAAGTTGGCAATGCAACGGGGCAAGAGGGGGAACTAAAGAGGCTCATCAGAAGTGGTAGACTTCACAGCTGCCCCCCCTCATTTGTTTCACCTGCCAAAGCTAGTTAAGGAGTTCAGCGCTGATGTGAGACCGAGCCACGGTGGCCAGGAATGGTGGAGGGGGATGGATTTCTCACTCTTAGACTTAATTGTCACATTTCACTGAGATGATGGGTTGCATTTCACTGCGAGGCTGAAGGGAGGGTGGCTCTTGAAAGGCAAAGGTGCATGTGAGGCAGAGAAAAAGAGTGAGAGAGCAAAAGAAAGAGAGCATTCAGAATCAACCCCCCATCCCTTCTGATGGCTCTGGTCCCAGCTATATGAAGGACTCCCCCGCCCGATGCAAACCTGCCTATATCTTGAGATCTGCAGGGGAGAGCCTTCTCTCTGCCCCACCACTTGCACAGGTACTCCTGGTGGGAATACAGCAGACAAGGCCTTCTCAGTGGCTGCTCCCAAGCTCTGGAACTGCCCCCTAGAGAGACTAAACTGGCAGCTTCTGTTTTGGAAATGTCACCCCTCTCTTTCCCTGTGTGAGAAGAAAAGGTGGGGAGGGATGGCTCTGGGTTTCCCCAACCAAGGCCCCCAGGAGCTGGCGGGAGGACTGGCTGGGAGCAGCCCACCCTTCCTCCCGGAGGAGGCTGTAAGAAGTGGGAAGCTGACTGATCCTACCAGTTAAAGCCTTTCTCCCAAAGCGCCGCTCCTCAGCTCTTCAGAGCAGGCCTGTGAGACAGAGCAGTCAGTCCCTAGGAGCCCTTGGAGAGCTGGCAGAAACCAGCACTCTCATTTCCAAAAGGCCTTTGCAAGAGGAGGACCTGGTGGGGATAGGGGAGGACGCTGGGGAATGCAGCAGCTGGAAGGCAGTCACCTCACTGAGCTTCAAACTGTTTTTCAGGCACTTTGGCCTTTTCTCCTCCCTTCATATTTTATTGCTGATGTTTGTGGTGTACTTAATATGGGCCACCTTGAGGCCTCCCCCTGGGCATAATGGCGCTACAGACTCCTGGTGAATAAACGAATGGACATGGAAGAATGAAGGAATGAAGGAATGAATGGAGACGGCGTGCCCAGAATCTCTGCTGGCTTCAGCTGCAGCCAGATCTGGAGGAGGGCCTGCTTCCCCCCATCAGACTTCTGGCCAAACCTCCATTTGGGCTGAGTCACAAACAAGAGGGAGCGAATATGCTCAGGGTCTCTTGATTTGGGGGGTGGGGTGGGGGAGGGAAGGCGCAAGGAGGGTGTGTTTGCTTTCCCTGTGGCAACTGTCCATGCTGGGGATGGCATGGGCCTCAGAAGGGGCAAGAAGTGCCCAGACCCATGCCAGACTCATTAGGGCTCTTCTCCAAAGCATCCAAGTGCCTCCAATTATTCCATATCCTCCTTGTTAGGCGTGCCTCTTATTATCTCGCTCTTTAAACAAAATTGGGTGGTAGTGATTAATACCCAGCCCCCAGCCCTCCCCACCCGGTTTGCTTTGCTCGGCCCTCCTTGGCATGCACAGGAAGTGTGTCTGCACTTGGCTCGCCAGGGCATCTCACCTCTGGGTGATTAATTATCCCCTGAGCATGCTGACTTTTTCACCTCCAGACATAATTCAGAGTTGCTACAAAAATCTGTGTTTTTATTCTCCCTGTACCGTTTAATTAGTTACACATGTCTATAGACCCTGTCTTGGTCTGCTTTTTTTCCCTTTCTTTTTTAAAAAAGTGGATAAGGCTTTCAGGACTTTCCCAGAGATGCTCTGTTGTCCCCTTCCTTCCTTCCTTCCTTCCTTCCTTCCTTCCTTCCTTCCTTCCTTCCTTCCTTCCTTCCTTCCTTCGCATTTCCAGCCTGGCCACTGAGGTAGAAGCAAACTTTGCAGTGACTTCCACAACACCTGAGCAATTAAAAAGGGGTTTGGTCCATGCGTTCATCTGAAGATTTATCTTCTGTGATGTTCATTTTTGAAATAAGAAGAACTGTGAAGAGAGCAGCAGTAGTATCTGACAAAGGTAACCTGCAACTTCTCATGTTCTATGAATTCCCAAATGCCTTCTTGAAAGGCCTTGAATGAATTTGATATCTTCAGCCTCTGAAAAGATGTTCCTTCTCCCCTGGCATTTGTTCCACCCTTTAGAAGAGCAACACAGTGGGAAGAGACACTTTCTCCTTGGCTCTCCCTCTTTGGCCGTGTCGCAGGATCCAAGAGAGTTAAGAAGGTTGCTGGGTAGACAGAGGTGCTGGCAGAAAGGTCCAAGGTAGACAGAGATGTTCGGGAGGAGATGGAAACAGAGACCAGATCCATGTTGGGCTCACACGCATGCAGATGTTGCCACAGCACAGCATGGAGCACAAGTGGCTTCTCAGACACGGTGACCACTCATGGCTCCTAAAGACTGGAACAAGGAATGGGAAAGTATAAGCAACTTTCCAGACTGTGGCTCATCTTTTGAACTGTCAAAATTCCAATTGTGTGGAGGAAGAAGGGAGAGCACATGAGAGGCGATTCAGGATTTGAGGCAACAGGCAGGTCTTTTGGGGGTTGGGTGACCGTCTGTCCAACGCAACCCCAGACCTCCTCTCAGGACCTGGGGAAAGGTCTTTCTCTTTGGGGATGGTGGGGACCCAAATAGTATATTTTTTAAACGGCATTTAATGGGGACTTCTGGTTGGGAAAAAAAAAGTTTTCTTCAAGTCAATATTTTGGGAGGTACAGCATACCTGTGAGATGGGAGAGGGTTTAGTGAGTTTGCCATGGGCTGCACGTGGACCATGGGCTGCCCAATTCCCACCCCTGTCCCAGGTGCCTAGTTTTCACCAGACAGCTGGTTTTTGCAATTGTCTTTCCCCAAAAGACAATCTTCCATAAAGGATGGCAGGTGAGGGAGCCAAGGCAGGGAAAGCAACAGGACGCTTTGGTCTGGAAGCAGTGAGTCTTGAACCTCCATACTCCTTGAGAGGGAGGGAGAGAGGGAGGGGGAAGGAAGGCATCCTGTCTGTTCCAGAGCAAAAAAGCCAGCTGGGAGGCTGTTCCTCAGAGAACTGCATGGAGACAAAGCTCCCCACAGGTCTGGTGGGCCTCTGGCTGACTGGCATGGACTCAGCTGCTGTGGGGAAGGGATGGTGTCCTTCTGCTGTATCTGCTGGTCACCCCCTCCTCCCTTCCTGAGTCTGTCACTCCGATCGGTGCTCACCTCTGTGTTGCCGTGGCAACTGCAGGTGATGGTACCTGGCTGGCATTCATAAGCCCAGCTCAGGGCTTCGCTTTGCATCACAAAGGGCCAACCTCTGACCCTCACCTGCGCTCCTGGTGCTGAGTTCTTCGTGCAGAAAGCAAAATTTAATTGCTGTTGCCCTCAAAGGAAGTGGGATGGAGCCCACCGAGAGGAAGGAGAAGATGCCCCAGGGCCCAAGGCATCAGATGCGCTGCCACCCGTTCCTCCTCTCCCCACCAGCCCCAGCACAGGCAGCACACTCAACAATGGAGCGGAGGAGGCTCCATGCTGGGGCGCATCTGAGCACATTGTCCAGATAGGAGGCAGAAGGAGGTGGAAACGGCTTCCAACTTGGGATGAAATAAACCCACCAATTTATCTGAGTGCAGCTACATGACACCTGGCATGCAGCTACACAACGACAACAACCTTTCATGCCAACAAGGGATTTAGAATTCCCTCAGGGATGGTGTGCCTGGGTAGAGATGGTTCTGCCATGCAGCTAAACTGGGAGGTGGCGGGGGGGGGCATTTTGAGCTATGCACATTTTAGCATTTAGACATCTGTGCATAAGACCTCATCTCTTAGAGACACACTGTTTGCAAAGAACCAAACAAGACAGCCAGAGTAATGCCTTAAAAGAGACCCACCCCATTTGCCTGTCATTTGCCCCTCTCTCTTCCGGAGGCCAAGGTGCCTGCCTCCTTGGTTGGCTGTCTCCAGGACTTTCTCTGCTGCTCGTACCCTGTGTGCCCCCTTCCCATCCTCCAGTACTAAAAGGCATAACATAAACTGGGGGGAAGCAGAGCAGGGAGGGGGCAGAGATGATGGCTTTCCAGCTGTGTTGCCAGGCCAGTTTCTGCAAATTCCTCCAGCGTGATCCCTCTGTTTAGAACTTCTCCTCCTTCTCTTTGTCTTTTTTAGTATACCATAAACCCAGGAATTCATCCTGTCCAGGCGGAAGGTTTACAAAAGTCTCTGAGGGAACAAAAATTCATTTTATATACAGAGAGCTCTTCTCTGCCATCCTTCTCTTCCACTTTGCTTTTGAACAAAGGCAGCATTTGCCAAGGGGTGGTCTGGCACGGGTGGGAAGAATGGCATGTGTGAGCCATTCATCCAGCTGCAGCACCTCTGTCAGGCTGAAAGAGCACCAGAGGGGAGCCAAGCACACACACACATACACCTCCCCCCAGAGAATTGCCTGATATCAGGGAAGGGCATTGCAGCACCCTTTCAATGGCATTTTAAAAGACGGCGAAGAAACAAGCCATAAGCTCTCTAAAGTGATCAGCACCCCAGGAGTGAGTCACCAAAGAGCTTCTGGGGAAAGTGGACCCTTTTCGGGCATGGATCAGAGAGGAAGGTTCTCCCGCAGCCAAAGGCATCTCTTGGGGCAGGATGGGTATCCAGAGCCTTGGAGGCTTGGTGTCCCAGGAGACTTCTCCATGTGTCTGGGGAGGGCAGTCAGCTTGCACAGAAATGCAGACACCAGGGCTACAGGCATCTTGCGCTTCAGATGTATTTCCAGAAAGGAGAAGGTTGGATTTTTTTTACCTGGTTCCACTCAACAGTGTGCCCATCTCTCTCTCTCTCTTTGTGCATGCAGGGCATGGCTTGGGGAAACAGATAATACTTTTTAATGTTTCACGTAGGGCTCCAAAATGTCTAGGGTGTGGGTGTTTGTCCATCTTGGCTCTTACTTCTGAGCAAACAGAGCTTTCATCCACCAGGGCCTACTCGCTTCTCTCTCCCAGTGTAGCCACTGCCAGAGGCTACCAGAATATTTATTAGGCTTGTAAAATCTTCAGGACTTTGCCCTAATTGTCTGCCACTCCCCCGTCCTCCTCCTTTGCTCCCCCATCTCCGAGAGAATTGAGGGAATCGTTTGATTTAAGCTCTGTTTCCAAGCTGGGCTAAAGAGCAGCAGTTGGCACTTGAAGACAAATTAACAATTTGTGCAAGGGCCAAAGGATAATTGCAGCTCCCATTGTCTGGAGGCCTGGATTCCAAGGGGCAATTTGCGTCTCAATGGAGGGGCAGCCACTAGGCCAGAGAAGTGCTCTCTTGCACCTGCATCCAACCGTTCCTCTTTTCTTATGGCTAGGACATCACAGTTTGAAGACTCAGCCTCTGCATTTCCCTCAATAAGTAGCATAGAGCCAGAGCGTTCTGCTTCCAGAGAGAAGGACAAAAGTGGGATGCACTGTTCTTCATGAACCTCAGGAATGTCTCCAAGCTGAAGCAGACGCAGGTCAGAAGGATCCCTAGCCATCTTCAGTCTCTCGTCTGCAGGCTTCTTCCAACTTCTTTCATCTTCTGATTGGCCCAATGGTCACCCATCTCTATCTCTCTCAGCGTGATATGAAGGAAGAGAAAGGTTGCATGATTTTAGGAAGACGGATTTTGGTAGAGGATTATGATGGACCAAAGGGAGGTGATGATGGCAATCTAGAAATGTTTGGAACTGACTGAGGTGATCTGTCAGGGAACAGAAATGCTCCGTCTGTCATTAATTGGCCACTAAAGTTAATTTTCTTGGAGCTGCTTCATCCATTGTCTTCTGAGCCCGATAGCACTGCAAAAAATGCAGCAGTGAGTAACGTAAAAGAAAGCGGAAGAGCGCTGCCATACCTCTGGAGCAGATGGCTAAAGCTCACACCAACGAGAGCTGTTTTTCACAGCTGGTTACACATAAGATCCCAGAGGGAACATCATGTGGAAGATGGAGGGAGGTTGCTTTCTGCTGCTCCAGAGGCCAGAACAGGAGCCAATGGATTCAAATTATAGGAAAAGAGATTCTACTTAAGCGTTTCTGACTGTATGAACTGTTGGAGAGTGGGCCAGCTGGCCCTGGAGGATGTGGGTCCTCCTTCATTGGAGGTCTTTAAACAATGGCTGGGGGGGCATCTCCAAAAGGAGTGGGTTTATTGCAGGGGCATCATGGGTCGGACTAGGTGGTCTTCGTGGCCCCTTCCAACTCTGTGACTCTAAGAAGGTGCTACAACACTTGGAAGGATATCTTCCTCCTCCTCCTCCATTTATTTTTATCCCACTTTCCCCCCAAATCCTCAGATCTGAAGACAATACTAAAACCACACAAGATGTTCTTGTTAAAATGCAGCTGAATTGTCCATACAATCTGTCGTTGCTGTGTGCCTTCAAGTTGATTCTGACTTAAGGCAACTCTAAGGTGAACCTATTATGGGGTTTTCTGGGGCCGAGAGTGTGTGACATGCCCAGGGCATACAGGGGGTTTCCACGGCTGAGTGTGGAGTCATACCCTGGTCTCCAGGGTCATAGTCAAATGCTCAGACCACTCCAACAGGCTGGCTCTCTGCCCACGCAGTCAAAGCCATTTAAAGCAGCAGCCTGTTACAAAAGCCGTCCCAGCCGTTTCCTCAAAGCCTGTTGGAATAGGAAGGTTTTCACAGGCTGATGGAGAGAGAAAGGGAGGGAAGCCTCTTGACCTCCCCAGCGAGGGAGTTTCATGGCCCAGAGCGGCCAAAAAGAACATTTTCTTCCTGACCCTCCAGAATAACAAGTTGACTCGCTCCATTCCATAAATAATATCAGCTTGAGCTAGTCCATCAGTGTCTTGTCCTTTGTCTGGCAAGCAGTCCAGCAGTTTGACAACTAGGCGTTCTTTTCCAAAGGAAAATCCATTTCCACATAGCATAACTGAGCCCTGTCATTAATTTTCAATGTGAAACTGTATGATTTCACTGAACAGATTCCCCTCCTGAACACATTGCTCACATTCATCAACACTTTTTAAAAGCATGCTCAGTGTGTGTGTGTTCTGCTCTCAGCAACCACAGGTTCCTATGAAGAGTTTTCGGAGTTAGGTGTTTTTGGGATATCACACCTGGCCCTGCTGGCGGAGATGCCTTGGACCTTTTTTCTGGAAAGAGGCTCTGTGCGCCTGAGTTTTCTTCCCAGATGCATGTATGGGATTTCCACCTGTCCCTCCAGAAAACCCACTGGGGTTCTGGCCACTCACAAACTACTTGGCTCTGCTAGGTCTCTTCAACATCACAGAGATCCCATGTAAACCTTTGTGCTTATGATCAGGAACCCTCTCTCTTATTCTTTCTGTACACACAGGAGAGTAGAAGCTCCATGCATGCATCAAAATGCTTAAGGAAATGTGGGCTGCGATCCTGTTGGTGTCCGTTGGACTTTCTTTTTTTGGCTGCTATGAAACAGGCATGTACCGCTCATGTTTGGACTCAATGAAATTCCACAAGGGTAGCCATTTCACAGAGGCCACACTGCTATTGTTAGCTCTGACTAGAGGAGAGCTATTAAATCAATGGGATATGCTGACATGCTGAATCAGCATTCAGTGGTTGACTCAATGGGTCTACTCTGTCTGGGATTAACCAACAGAATACCAGACAAGTGGTTGCACATTCTTGGACAGTGCGCAAATCTTCCTCTCTTCCTTTTATGTGCCGCTTGATCCTCGGGGATTGCAGAAACAGTCCCTGTGCATTATTCCCCATTGCACACGGGACAATGAGTAAATACACAATGTCAGTATTCAGCAGAAGAGTTGTGTAGCACAAGCGCCGGGTAGGCACGGGATGGTAGATTTGACCTCTGTGAGCATGGTTGAGGATCTTGGCTGTGGTTTGGAGAGACAGTGAGAAAGTAGTATTCCTGGGACACAGGTGAAGTTGGTGGGCTTGTGTTCGGGAGTCAAATAGGAGGCTGGGGCAAAACTGCACAGAGACCCTGGGCTTCATTGGCTGCCTCTGTGGATGGTCCCTCTTCCTCTCTCATTTATGTTCTCCCTCCCTCCCTCCCTGCTCTTCCAATGATCCATTTTCCTTGCACACCTCCCAGTCCACTGATCAGCAGGTTGGAGCTGTTTCATCCATTGTCTTCTGAGCCCGGTAGCACATTAGTGCTGATGGAGCAGTTTTTGTGTGTGTATGTGCGCAAAATGGCATTTGTCTGATCCATTGACTGGAAAAACTATCTCGAGCTCCCTAAATCCCAGCTGCTTTTCTGACAGTTCACGGAAGCTTTGCTCTGGCTGTTTAGCCAGCCAGGGCTTTTGGGGTTGTGTGTGTGGATTATTTCCACAATTCTTACAGAGAGTTTGGAGAGGCTGGCACCCCAGCACCAGCAGATCCGGCTCCATCCGTCACCCAGTCAGCTGCAGTCATTGCAGATTTCTCTGCTTGAGGGAGACTTCAGTACAGAAAATTACCAACTGCTGGGCTCTGCTCTGTGGTTGACTAGGCAGGGGGAAGTGCTGGGTAAACATGGCTTTGTCTTCCTGTTCGGATGCCAAATTTTGCACTACCCTAGAGGATCCTCAATCTCCACAGACAGGTGGAACCCACTGAATGCAGCGGGCTCCTTGGGTGGTGTTGGTGTTGGTAGCCTACAGAAGGCAGAGCATAACACTCCCCTCACATTTCAGTGCCCACCCCTCAGGTAGGTATGGGGCAGAAGTGGCTATCCACTAACATGGCAGCCACTGGCCACCCCTGCTGATGAGCTGTTGTGGCGTCCAGAGTCCATCTGGCAGCTGGGACTGGACTGGGACTGGGACTAATCAACCCATGAGGCTGTGTGAGGAGGCAAAACCATATTCACAGCACAGTTTCTGGTATGGGGATCATTGAAGTCCAGAGCAGACGCTGCACACTGGAGAGCAACCTGTGATTTTTGCTGTGGCGGCTGCCTCCTCCCCAGCTGCCTGAAACACCAGTGTGTAGATGGGAAAACTGGCCTCTCACATGGCCAAACATCAGTTGGAGATGCAGGATGGGATGGAGGAGGGTGAATGGTCTCAGGTGGGGAGAGTCAGACTGAGAGAAACAGAGAGGTAGAGATTGCAGCTGTGCATTGCCTTTTTTACTCCAGGGTTCGTCGGCAGCATCATAACAAAACCTTATTAATACCACATAGAAGGAGGAAACGGCAAGCCACTTCTGAAATCCCTATGCACCAAGCCCAATACATTTGTGAATGGTTGGTGGTTGGAGAGAGGGGCAAGAGTACCAGCTGAAGGCCGATTTCTTTCTTGCTTGGGGTCAACGAAGGAGCCTGGGACTTAGCTGAGCCCCTGGGGGCAGTGTGAAGAACTGGCAGTGGGAGGGGATCTTCTTTCTCTGGCGGTCCCCATTTTGTGCCATTAGCACTGCAGTCAGGAGAGAAAAACGTAAACCTCCCTTTCTCCCAACCCCTCCAGACAGCCAAGACTACGCTTTGTCTGCTATTTACAGAACAAAGATATACAGGTGTGAATTGCATCTGTACAATTAAGTTCATGTCTGGTTGGGCTGTTAGTGGTTTCACATGGGTGTTAAAAGGCCTGGGGAGCAGGCCTAGCCCTGCCAGATCCCACAGGGTGAATGCCAAGCAGATGAACAGTGGGAGGGAGAGTCCTGGAGAATCAGCACTGGTTGCATTCCTCCCTTCCTGCTCCATAGAGGTCTTTCCTTGGGTGACAGAGACAGCCCCTTTCTCTTCCCAAATCAGGCTTGGAACTTGCATGAAATGGATCCGGGTGACCGGTTTCACCCAAGGGGCCCCCTGGAAGTGGCTCAGTCCGGCAGCTCACCCCAGCAGGGGATAGGATATCTGTACCTAAGTGATGAATGATCATACTCGTAGCTCCAGAGGCAGCCTTTTATGGAGTGACCTCACAACGCTGCCTTTCCAGGACGGCTTGCAAACTGTGCCAGAATCACAGTCTCCAAACAGACCCAGGACCTGCCCAATGTGGCTTCCACAAATCTTATTTGCTTGGAGGAAAGTTCTGAGTGAAAGCTGGGTTGCCTTCCCCTCATTTGGGACAGGAAGAGCTCCTTTGTCCTTTTCCTCCAGCTGTGGAGAGGCAAGGAGAGGCACCCCCGTGGTGCTGCTCCTCCACACGTGTGGTCATAAACTTACAGCTGTTTCTCCATCCTCTAAGATCTCCAGAAGAAACTAATGGAGCCACAGGTCAGCCATTAGTACTCTCAGCATAAATCAATATGATTAATCCAATTCTTCTGGCAAGGATTCCGTTTCTGTAGATCTGCTGAAGCTTTGAAGTACTGAGAGATCAAGTCAAGACAACAGCTGAGGCTCTTGAAGCTCCTTGCCTGAGAGGGCAAATTCCTCTCCTGGGGACTTCAGCTCTGCCTTCTCTTCCTGCGCTTTAATAAGATTGTGGCATGGGAAGTTCACAGACTCAGAGGGCTGGAGGGAACACAAAGGCCGTCTAGTCCACCCCTTGTGCCAGGCTATGCCTCAAGACGATGGGCATCAGGAGGAAAAAGAGCAGGAGGAGGGCCAGAGCACTTGAACGGCCAGAGGCTCTTTTTTATTTTTGGAACCAGCACAGAGCCATGGCCAAGCCCCTTTTTGGTCTGTTCCACCCAATCTGAGAGGTATAGAAAAGAACTGTGAAGCTTTTCCCGGGGCAAAGGGAACATGAAGGTTCTTCCATCCACATCTGGTCCAGCACAAGGCTAGGAAAGAGGAAGTGCTTCAACTGGGAAGCTTTGTTATGTTTCCTGGGCTTCTTTTTTGGATGTAAAGTAGCTCCCAAGACTTCCATCGGGGGAAGAAGTGGGGCAGGCCCAGGGTGGCTTCACCTTCTCCCTTCCTGCCATTTTCCCACCCAGAGTCACCCCCCAGCTCCTTTTCCAGCTGAAAGAACTGGGGAAGAAAGACAACCTGGTCTAGTGGTTTGAGCATTGGACTGCAGCCCTGGAGACCACTCCCAGGTGACCTTGGGCGTGTCACACACTCTCAGCCCCAGAAAACCCCATGATAGGTTTGTCTTGGGGTCACCATAAGTCAGAAACAAACTGAAGGCACACAACAACAACAATAACAACAGGAATTAGAAGGATGCAGGAGTGTAAAATCCATGGTATTACGATATTTTTTTTCTTATTGTTTGTTTTCTGGAGATTTTTGGAAAACTGACCAGTGGCTGCATATCGTTTGTCTCCTGGTGGCAGTGTTGGTTTTTTTAAAAAATTCTCCTGAGTTGATAGAAAATGCCATTAATTGGACTCAGCTAATGTGTGTTTCTCTAAACAGGGTATCCTGAAAGAATCTGTGGAAGTGGCAATTATTAAAACCCTCAGATATGGGAACGGATCCGTGCCAGCGAGGCGGGGGACGCACATTCGGCATCAGCCGTAATAACTTGGCCTGGAGGAAGTTGGAGGAGAAATTTCAAGAGGTACAAGATTTGAACCACTAAGTATCTCATTAAGTGAAAGTTAACAGGTCTCAGCAAAGTGGGAAGTGATGGGAGGGGGAGCCCAGTCACAGTTAATTGTCAAGGTAAAGGTTCAGTTGTTAGTCACAGAAAGGAAACAAAACAGACAAAGCAAGCCCCCCGCCCGCCCAGCTCTCTCACACAGCTGCTGCATCCTGCGCACGGGGCGCTCATGAGACTGAGCCGGCAGGGGGTCGTGCGGGTGGCTGGTTCAGTGTCTGCTGCCAGTTTCACTCTCTCGCTTGCTGTGGAAGGTCTTCTCTGCTGGGCCCCTTGAGAAACGGCAGAGGCAAAGCAACGCTGGAAGAGGAGGACCTTGGGCACCCTGGGGCCTTCTGAACCGTGCCCATTGGTATCATCCTGCCTGGTGACGCCTCCCGTGGCACCTTCCAGGCTCCTTGATCCTCATGATTTTTTGATACTTTAATTTTTTAGAAAAAAGTATTTTCTTTTCGGAGGGGCAATAGCTTCTTTTCCTCCCATGCTCACCCCCATTCACTGACTGCTGAGGAGCTGCACCCCAGAGCTGTCAAGCTGCCCTTGCATAAGGAGGAGATAACCCCCCCACGCAGGGGCATAGCTACTGGGGACAAAAGAAGGGCATTGTGTCCAAATAAGCATTCTGCCCCACCCCGCAAAGAATGTTCCTTCAGCCACCAAATTTCTCCCACTACAGAGAGGGGGACCTTAAATACCGTTTGCACCCAGAGTTTCTCTTCCTTCGCTCTGTTCAGCTTCCCCTGGTATTCTCTCTACCCCTCTTCCTTGGATGCCTACGTTCTATTTTCAAATGCTCAACTGGGGTTTTAAAAGTTATTGCAATGGCAGAAATTTGGAAAATGAAGAAAAATTTAATCAGAGTGGTGGAATTTTTATTTGGGAGGGGGAACCCCCTACTCAGCCACACACCAAAGTTACACCTCTTCACTAGATAAAGGCAGAAACTTCTTCTTCAATCCCACCTGTGCACCCCTTGGTCAGTGAGGAAAGGGGGGAGATGTACCTGGAAGTCCCCAGCTGCCTCTGCACATGGAGCGGGACGGGGGACACAGTCAAAACACTATGCAAGGAGGTTCAGGGTCCCTCCTTCTGCAGCATCACTGAATGCACTTACTCGGGGCTCATAGTCCCGAGCTGGAGTCCTCCAGGGCCTCCATGTTTGCACCGAGGAATTAACAGGGATGCCTGTCCTCATGCTGGCGAACTCTCTGCCTTGACTGGCACAGAGGGCTGTGCCATGAAAGCTTTGCTCATACCAAGCCAAGGAGCTGGGTTTCGCAACACCGGCTGGAAGCTTCCCTCTTCCTCTGGACTGGAAATGAATGCCCCCATTAAGGCCCTGGTTGTATGTTTTGAAAGAGGCTTTCACGCTCTGGATGTTCCCCTTGCGCCAGATGACGAGGGGGTCTTTTTGCCAGACGTTTGCAAGATGTATTTATTTGCTCCTGTCTCCTGTCCCGTCCAGCAGCCTTGAGTGATTTGCACATGGCTGGGAAGAAAGAAATTTCAGACTTCCATATTACTATTATTTATGCATCTGAAATATTTATACCTTGTCTTTCAATGCAGATTTTCAAAGCAGCCTTACAGCCAAGATTAAAAACAATACATCAGCACCGACCACAGCCAAGACCAACCCTATGTGGGGAGATGGGAAATCTGCCTCAGTTGACGATGATTTCCTTTATGAGGAGAATGAAATGAAAGTCTGAGTGTAGTGCCTGGAATCCGTAAAATGGTTTCACACTGAGTTCAAAGAACAGTAGTTCCCTCCCAAACAAGCAAACAAACAAACAAACAAACAGAAAACACCCCAAAGTCTGTCAGTTGGTATCAATTGGTGTCAAAATTGCCCCCAAAATGTACTGATAAGAGCTAATAATCACATGTGGTCAAACATGGTTATAAATGTGCATCAGAGAGAGAGACTGAGAGAGACTGAGAGAGAGAGCGAGGCAAGAAACCCCTGGGGGAGAGTTATCATAAGCCAGAAATGACTTGGAGGCACATAACAACTAATAACAGGGTGGTCTACAGCAAGAAAAGCATCACAATCCTCAGACTGGTGGATCACAGCATCCCTTCAGCATCTCTTCAGAATAGGTGGTAGAATTGGGACTCTGAACAACCAAGTCCTCCTGGACCATCTGGGACCAACACGTGCACTCCCTGTGGCTAGGCAATGGGTCTCCGAGGCTGGAAGAGGGTCTCTTGAGATTCATATGGTGCAGAAGCAAATAAAGGCAATGCCTGTGTGCAGGTGTGACCACATCTCCTGTCCTAATTGCTATGGGAACAATATGAGCAGGTTGGTCAAAGGCACATTCACTCCACCGGCCTGTTTCCAGACATTGCTCTGCTCCCAGCCTTGAGCTGCCAGTCTAAAGGGAGAAGCAGACCTAACAGAAGCCACTCAATACAAATCAACCCTTTTGTCTGTCACTGGAGAATGTTGATCTTGGAACACAATGCTAACAAGGGCTGAGATTCTAGATCATGGTTGATGAATCCTTAGCAATATGGCAAAGGTGCAAAGAAATCCTGTTGGTGAACTGCAAAGAGGCACAACAAGGCACCGGCCAGAGTGCCCCAAGGTGCAAATGGGCACTTCTGATGCCCACTGAGCACTTCCAATGTGCTTTGGGTATCTAGATCTGGAAGTGCCTTGATGCCCACTGATGCCCACTGTGCATTGGCCCATGGTGCATCAGTCCCTCCGCCGCCATGCCATGGATATCAGTGTGCAGTGGTGTCATGGCAGCCCCCTAGGTGAATACGGGCATTACAGAACTGCTCACTTCTATTTTCTGCAGATGTAAATCGCCTTATGGAAACATTAAGTCCCATACTGAAACCCAGCCAAGGACTCTAAAGCCCATCTGCCAGGAAAGGGGCAGCTGGGACTGTGGGTGGGGTGGGGTAGCAATTAGTGCAGTTTTTGGCCTCTGCAGGCCATCGGGTTTCCTCTCTCTCTCTCTTTCTTTCTAAACAGGCAAACAGCTTTTCTCCTTCTTGCTTTTGCAAAACAGCTGCTTGGAAGGAGCCAAACTCCTAATTGTGCTTGAAGAGGCGGCAGAAACCATTTTTAAAGGGGAAAAAAGTGCTCACTGGCCTCTTTCCTTTTCATTGAAGAGGAAGGGAGCCAAAAGAGAGAAAGAGAAAGAGGGAGAAAAGGGATGCTTGTTGAACAGGACTGATGGTCTTGTTCTGAAAGAGGAAGAGGGTGGGTGATTCGCTGCTCGGGGGGTGCCCGGAACCCCAGGGTCTTTGTGGAACCAGCTGGGCTTTGGCCAGGGCAGAAGGACCACAGCTCTCCTGGGCAGGAGAACTTTCCATGGCTGCCTCACCAGGGAGGGAGCGTCCCCTTCAACAGAACTGAGGAGCATATTTAGTGGTTTTCCGCTAATAAAACATTTCCTGCCACAAAGATGTCATTTCTGAGGAATTACTGGGCAGTGAGAGGAGACCTCACTTGCCCGCATTCATCATACAGGGCCAAAGGCTTCGCCTTAGGACTCCTGGCCACAAACGCTGCTGCTGCTGCTGCTGCTGCTGCTGCTGCATTCGCTTTGACCTCAGCCCCTTCCAAAATGGGTGCAGACCCTGGCAGGTTAGCTCTTGTTGATGCTGCTTTGGAATCACCAGCTGCCCTTCCACACTATTCACTTGCAATGCTCCGATTCCACTGTAACTGTCATGGCTGCAACCTGGGGAAGGCCAAGCTTGGCTCATTAGCTTTAGGAGTAGGAAGGATAAGAAATAATGCCATGATACCCACTGCTGTTAGTTTGGGATGCAATGAGCTATAGTTACAGCTTACTGCAAAACTTTATTGGGAGAGCAATTTGGGTTCTCTTTTGGCCATTTTGGCCATCTTTTAGTATTTTTAAGTGGTTTCTTTTAAATAAATTGATTAAAGGGGCATACATTACTAAAGAGCAACATCCCACAGCAAGCAGTGCTCCCCCTTCAGGATGCAGGAGGTCTTGTGGCTGGGCCTGGAGAAGCTGCCCACTTTCTATTGCTGGGTGAGGTTGCTTCTGCCTTGATGGTTTTGACCAGATGTATCTCAAGGATGGGCTGGCAGTCTATACAGAAGGTTGGAACGTGGCTTAATTTTCACAGACGTTGAAAAATTGCACCCCTGGATGTGCCACCAAATGCACCCCGGCATGACCAGTGTGTGATGGGCATGTGCCCAACCAACCACCCATGGGCCATAGGCAACATTCCCAAATTCGACTGTGCACGCAACTCCACCTCCACAGCCTCCAACTGAAAATGGATATTCTGTTTTGGGCAATCCAATTTGGGCCATCCAATTCCATGGGGAGTTGTGGAAGATGCCAGTGGGGTTCCCGCCACTGTTAGAATCTTAAATGACAAATATCAAACATTGCATATGTCCAAGATGGTGGGCTGCAGATGCTTAATCAAACAGAAGGAAGAGCCATGCCAGCAAAGGGAGGCAGGAGACAAGTGGAATGCACAGAAGAGGGGCTGAAAACTGCTCCAGAGTCCTACTGGGGCAAAGACGTGAATTATTTGGTCTTCACCATTTGCTTACAGAGCTTCCTAAGCTGCTGCTGGCTAAAAATATTGCTGTACTTTAATTGCCTTTGTGTGGTGGAGGGGTAGGGGAGGTGCCTGGGCTCCCTGACTGGAGTTCGCTCTAGTTGTGTGTGCAAGTGTGTCTGCCTGCCAATCTGCTCTGGTGGGTGTCTGCGTGCGTGCGTGCGTGTGCACCAGGCCCTGTTGCCTCCTGCCTGCACATTGGCAACACACCACAAATCACGACAGGAAGAGGAAGAGTAAGTCGGTGACATAAAAATCCAAAGGTGGTCGGTGAGAAATATGCCTGAGTGGGAAAGGCAAACTGGGAAGAAGAGAACGAGGAGGAGGAGGAGGAGGAGGAGGAGGAGGAGGAGGGAGGGATGGTAATTAGGGCAGGCTTAGCATGCATGAATTTTGCTGGGTGTGCAGCAGGAGGTTTGCCTGGCAGCTGCGGGAATGATTTATTACATGCTCACTACATTTGCCCTGTAGGAAGGTAAATAAAATGTACACAGTGTCCCATTTACTCAGACAATCGAGGGATATGACCTAATTTCTCTTTGGCTGCAATGTTTTGCTCTGCGCAATATGACTCCTGGGAGGAGCTGTGATTCTCATTTCCACACCAAAAGCCCCAGAAATGCACCCTGGGCACATTTGTCTCACCTGCTCCTCTTGTCAGAGAGGGCTTCCAAAGTGCACATGGAGCATTTCAGCTTCTCCATGGAAGCCCAGCAAATGGCTTAGTGCTCCCCTGTCTGTGGATGCTGCCCACTCCCAAAGGCCAGCGATTGATGGCGGCAGGCAGACTCGGTCTCTCTCTTTGCCCTCCCCACTTTCTCTCTTTCTCCGAGATACCTGTAATGGTCCCCTTCCCCTGTTGACCCCCTCTGGGCCAAAAAGCCACCCAGTCCAGACCCTAAAGTAGAGCTGCCTCCCCTGGCTTCTCTTCCTCCTACCTTGCAGGAGGGGAGATGGTAAGCCTGGTGGAGGGCCAGAGTGGGAGCCCCAGAGAGGGTTGTCTCCCCTCACCCCCAGAGCCCTCCCTGCCAAAGCCCCAAAAGCAACCAGGTGCCTACTCCTGGCTTTCTAAAAATTCAGAAGTTTTTCTGAAAAAGAGGAGGAGGAGGAGGAGGAGGGCAGCCTTTGGGGTCTGGGAACTGTTTCTCTGCCTGTGCTCCCCCTCCCTCTGTGGGGCTGGAGACACAACTGCAGCATGCTTGCCTACGTGTTTCCTGCGATGCACCCTCACCACCATCGCCACCAAGGGCAGGGGCTCAGTTCCACCCAGGATATGCCTCTTGAGGGGCAGGACTGGCAACTGGAAGAGGCAAGGCCCCTTGGAGGTTGGTCCCGGGGATGAGAGCCCCTCCTCTTGTCTTCTCCTGGGGGTGAGGTGGGCCTTAGAAAAGAGCCTAGGGATCCTCTTTGGGTCTGGCAGATGCCCTGGAATGTTTCCCACTTCTTAACATCAGCAGCAGTGATGGCCGGCTTCTTCTCTTCTCTTCTCTTCTCTTCTCTTCTCTTCTCTTCTCTTCTCTTCTCTTCTCTTCTCTTCTCTTCTCTTCTCTTTCTTCTCTTCTCGGCCAGCGGTGTGTCTGGGGAGTGGAGCCTCTGGCCAACTGCGCCCCCCTCTCTCTTCCTCCCACAGGAGTGCCTCCTCACCTTTGCCAGGGCCCTGCGGAGTGGGGGAAACGGATCTCCTGCCACTGTCTCCAGCCTCCAGCTCTTTCCCCGCTCTTTTTCCCTTTGCCAAGGGGGAGGAGGTGGTCCTCCTCATCATCTCACTCCTCCATGGCCCTCTGGAAGGCCTGGCTGCCTCAGAAACAGTTCCACTCCTGAGTACAAAGAGCTCCACTCGGCAGGAACTCTGGGAGGACAAAAGCATCACAGAGAAAGGCGGGCAGAAGGAACCACTTTATTCCCCCTTTAAAAGCATCCAGAGTGCAACTGGATTTGGGAAGGAATAAAAAAGAGTTTGCAGCAAAAATCTGAAGAACAAAGGCTGCTTCTTCTAACGGATCAGGCTGAGGGGAGTGGGCAGGCTCCCCCATCCCCGGCCCCCAAGGAGCCCATTGATTCCACTGTGCTGGAAACCACAACCAAGGCACCAGGGTTGCTATCATCTCTGCTCCATTCTGCTCCACTGAGCGCTCTCCTTTCTTCTCCCCAGGGAATCCTGGGAATGATAGTTCTGTAGGTGGGGCGCAGGGATTGTTGGACACACTCACATCAGCAGACTACACATCCCAGGATTCTCTGGGAGAACCCAAAACAGCTGGAAGCAACTCTTTAGGGTAACTGCTGTTCACAATGAATTTCTTTTTGTTGGGGGTGGGCAGGCAGGGGCAACTGTATTGCAGTCTTCAGAACAGAAAGTGCAGTGACACCATCCAGGGACGGGTGGGCAAGGGGGAGAGCAGCCAGCATTTGCTGGACTTCACCTCCTACCCCTGCCATCCCCTTTTCCTGGGGTGTTTTGTCTTTTCAGCCTGTACGCCTGAGGGCAGAGAACTGCAAAATTAACAATTAGTAAACTGCCCTGGGAGCCTTTTGGGCTGAAGGGTGAGGTACAAATGCTCTAAAGAAATAAGCAAATTAATATAATATAATAATATAATATAATATAATATAATATAATATAATATAATATAATATAATATAATATAATATAATTAATATAAGAATAAAGCACCCTGCAGCTGCAGCTGCCTCAGTAGCTAGGAAGAAGAAATTCAAACTGCTCTCAAGTGGAGCAGCTCCCAAAATACCATGCAGCCCCAGCCCAAAGCCACAAACCCGCTTGCTCTTGGCTTTTCCAACTCTCCCACACCCAGCCCCCCTTGCCTTCTCCAGCTGACTCATTCTGGGTCCCACAAGACTTCTTGGGACTCCCAGCAGTTTTCCAACATCCTTTGTTTTGCATCTTATCTCTCTGCTTTCTCTTGCCTTCTGGGGCCCTTTCACACCACACAGCTGCATCACTGTGATCCTACCTGAATTGCTGTGGCCCCACCGGATTGGGTTGCGGGTTGCTGGGTGAAGAACTAGAAGTTTCTGGCTGAGAATCTCGAGTGCCCCTGCTCAACACTGCCAGTTCCAGGATTCCCAAGGCATTAGAAACCACAGCATTTAAAGTGGCATCACAGTGCCTGGCTGGTGTCAAGCGAAAGGCCCCTTTGTAGCTTTGCCTCAGCAAAGTTCCTGATGAGACCAGCCCGTGCTTGAAGGGCAGCAACTGAGCTGGTGTGAAGCTAACTTTGGAAGCTGGCAGGCTTTGACCAGATGGGAGGCTCTTGTCCTCTGGAGGTTTGGAACTCCAGCTCCCAGCATCCCTGGAGATGGGTTGTGTCGGCTGGCTGGGGCATCTGGGGTCCCAAGGGCCCAAGGTTGGAGAAGACACTGGGAGGCAGCAATGCTGTTCTGAGTTTCGGCAGCCACAGATGGAAGGAAGCCACAAAATAAATGCCTTCTAATCGACTCTCCTGGCCACCCGCTCAAGTCTTTCCCTGGAAGCTTTGATCAGGGCTGGCACTGTTTTCCTAGCATATTTCTTGGCTGTCTGAATGGCTCAGAGCATGACATCTATAGCCATTAATCATGTGGCCAATTAAGAAGCCACAGTCCAGCCACCTTAAGCACAGACTCGCTGAAGAGGGAGATGGAGGCAGGCTTTGGGGTACCCAAGGCGGAAAGCTAGAGACACAGCAGCCCATGCTGCAGACATAAAATCTTCAACTATTTCATCCTTGCATGGGAGCACCCATGATTTTTGAAGTTTTTTTCCCACAGTAGGAAAACAGCAACAACAACAATAAATATTTCTGCACAGTTTTTGCCTTTCAGGAAATTATTCTGCACAGAAACACACATACAAGTTTTCTGTAAAAATGATATATTTTGTGCAAAAAAATCCCATTTTTTTAATACAAATCCTCTTCTAAGTTTCGATAAAGTGTTTTTATGCAAAACCACAATTTTTTTTAATTTTTTTGTTTTAACTTTTTTGGCCTTTTAATAGTTACAAACAAAACAATGTTTATACCCTGCCCCTTCCCACAACTACAACAGTGGCATTTAAAGTATTGGACAGCCCCCGCTCTTTTCTTGCAAAAAACAAAAACAAAACACTTTAATCCAGAAACTTACATGGAAAGTTTTCTTTGCCTGAAACGACTTTTAAAAGCAGGATCCTGGGAAAAATGCTTTTTTGTTTATGAAAAACATGGAGGGTTGCTTTAAGCACAGTTTCTTGCACACACACACACACAAATGTGCATTTATTTACAGAATAATTTCCTGAAATATTTGGCAAATATCTTTAGAGAGCCAGTGTTTGAGCACTGGACCCTGAAGATCAGGGCTTGCTTCTCTGCTTGGCCATGGGGTGACCTTGCACATGTCACACACTCTCAGCCCCAGAAAACCCTGAGAGTTTTGCCTTAGGGTCACCCTAAGTTGGAAATGACTTGAAGGCACACAGCAACAACAAACGTTCTTTCCATCCATCCCTAGCAGCTGTTCCTATAAAATTCCCCTTGGACACGATCCTCCCACCATCTCCTCTCCGTGGCAGTGGGTCTCCCGCTGGAGATTTTCCTGGTGGCTGGTGCCCCGTGAGGCTAGATCTGTCTGAATGCTATTCCAAGGCCTTTCTTAATAGAGATCCCACACTTTGTCTTCCTGGAACAGGCTGTGTGTCTGCGCCCAAAGGACATGAGCCGGGGGAATCTGAGAGGTGAACTTATGAATTCTCACTTTTTGGTTCTGTACTTTATCCTCCAAAGTAAGCAGTTTGTCCCTTTTGGCCCACAACATGACACTTCCATCCCACAACGGATCTCTGCTCCCTTCTCACTCCTGCCAGCCCCATGGAAGCAAGTCCCTCTCCACCCATTGCTGTCCTCAGAGGTCTCTTGCTGCCCATCTGCTGTCCCGTCACCGGGAATCACTAGCCAGGAGGATCTCAAGGGGCCTTTTCCCCATCTGCGTTTTCCTCTTTGGCACTTCAGATGAACTCCCGTGAGACCCAGTCGGTGCTTAAGCCAAGGTTTCCATGTTGCCTGCGTTGAAGGTTTGGCACTGCAGGGCGTCCTGGTGGGTTGGTGGGTATTTGAGAGTTTGGGTGGAGACGCCTCTTTCCAATGTCCTCTGGCCCAGAGACGATGCCAGGGCCAGGTGAGACCACTTGGCCAAGGGCCATTGAGATGGGGAGGCTTTATGGGGCTGAACCAGCCGCAGCCGCTTCTCTCTCCCTCCAAAGCGAAGTGAAGCGCCCTGCCTAATGGGACATTTCCTGATGGGCTCCAGTTCCCAGGTACTTTATCACCCTCCTAAGAACAATGACAAATCACAGTGACCTCATGACTTGGGAGAATAAATGAACCCTAATCAGCGCACTGAGTTCTTTTCATGTTGCATCCCCCTTCCAGCTCTTTTTAACTCTGGAGTAGTCTTGACCTTTGGCTGCCTTTGACTGTGCTTCTCCACCTTCAGTCTCTCTCTCTCTCACTTTCGCTCTCCTCCTCCTCTGCCTGCTCCTCCTTGTTCTTCCCTTCTTCTCTTGAGGGGCAGGCAGTGGGCCTGCTTGCCCTCCTGCTTGCTCTGGAATGGGGCCTTTGTCCTTTCTGGCTCCCACAGAAGGGCAGGGTAAGTGTCTGCACTGACATTCCACACCACCGGTTGAAAAACCAGTTGGAATACGACCCTTCCTACTGGAGTCTGGGGCACAGAGTCTTCAGGGAATGTCCAGACTTTGTTGGGGGACATCTCTCCCTTCCCCCCTTTTTTCCACCTGTTAGGAATGCTTAGCCAGGTGAAGGTCCACCGGAGAGTGGGAGATGGACAACTGCGGGAAAAAAAAGGAAAGAAGCCCAAGTCCTGATTCAGGTCAGCAGGCAGAGGACTTTGTCTCAGAGGGAAGAAAGAAAAGAAGATTTTCTCTCTCTCTCTCAACTTTTGAAAAGACCAAGGGCCTTACCCCCCTCCTTTCTCTCTCTCTGGCTCATCCTCTCTCTCTGTCTCTCTAGTGAAGTAACTTGCTAGGACTTACAAAAGCCCTGTTGAAACTTGGCTCTCCTTGGGGAATTTATGGAGGACAAGGGGTTCAATGAACCCCCAGTCCAGGGGTAGGGATGTTTTGGAGTCTAGAGGGCCTCACTGCTCCATGTTTGCCTCTTCTGGAGCTCCAAAACATCTCAAAGTCACCATTTTGGTGATGGGAGGAAAGGATGTATCACTTCTAGTTCCCTTTGGAACCTTTCTGGGTGAGGAACCTGGCCATTTCATGGTGGGAGTCCCTGGGAAACGTTTTACAGACCACCCCCTCAAAGGACATATCCAGCTTTCCAGCTGTGTGTTTTTTTGGGGGGGCAGTAGGGCCTTTGCTGAGTTCCTAGGGGCCTTGGGGCCACAGTAGCCCCCCAAGGCTATGTGTGGTCCACAGGTTGCCTGGCATGTGTGAGCGTGCATGTGTGCACACAATGCGCTGCTGCTCTGCTTCCATTGCTGAAAAGGGAGCTGAAGGAACTCCTCTGCCTGCCGTGTGGCTCAGCGCTCCTTCCAGGTTCACTGCTTGCTCTGAGAAAGTGCAAGAGGAGTCTCTGGGTGGTCCGCCTCTTAATTACAGGGTTAATGTGATGTTACTATCAGAAGAAGTTTCTTAACCTGATAATGAGGAGGAAGCAGCTGGAGCTTGGAAAATGTAATAATTGCAGAGCGGAGCTCTCTAATTATAAGGTGTGTATCCACTGCTCCGGTGTTTACTTAGTGCCGGCTCAAAGCCTCTTCAGAACAGCACCAGTACCACCAATACCAGCAGCAAGGGGATCCTGACAGCCAAATAGCTGGGAGTGGGAGTGGGAGAGGGAGGGAGGGTGGAAGAGGGGAGGGAGGGAGGGAGGGGGCAAGAGATCATGGCTTGGTTCAGGCCGGGGCCTGAAGTACTTGGGCTCGCCAGCTCATCCTTGGATGGGACAGATATTGGAGCCCCATCCTTCTCTGTAGAGTCCCTTCCTCTCAAGGAGAACGGTACCTCCTTTGACTGAAGACTCCACCCAGCCCATTAACTCCTCTTAGGAAGCTCCCACTGAGAGAGGAGCTTATTTAACACTGCATAAGATGAAGCTTAAAGACATATAAATTCAGGTAGGGTCTCACTCCCAGCGTGATCTAGGAGCAGAGGTGAAGTGTGGGTCCCAGGCCAGGGAGGCGGCCATTATACTCTGGGTTTTACCCCAGGTGCTCATTGAGTTCAGCACCTTGGAGAGCTCCTTAGAAGGCTGCAATAGACCCCTGGATGGGTGACTTCACCACCTCCATGAGATGGCAGCTTTCCATTTTAGCCATTTCAGGGCACTAGGTGCTTTGATGAAGGCAAAGGCCGGCAACTGTTGGGGTCTAGACCTGGGGAGATGATGCAACTCCCACCACACCTCATGCAAAAAAAGTATTTTGTTGTCTCCAGAGTGCTAATTGTCTGCATCAAACAAAAATGTGCAACCACTTTTGTAGGGGAAATTATCATGTGTAAGACACCAACAAGATCTTGACCTCTGGATATGTGTGTGTGTGTGTGTGTGTGTGTGTGCGCATAGGATGGCAAAAGTATTCAAAAATATTCCAAACTGGTCAAAATACATGTTTTAAGAATGTTGAGAAATCTTGATAAAAAGAATTCTAGATTGATGAGAATCTTCACAGCGTGAAGCTTATTTATACGAAATGCTCACATGGATGTTTTGCAGAGAACATAGCATTTCTCTTTGCAGCAAATCACATTTCTTCTCAGAACTACCACTATTTTCTGCTCAGAAAACAATATTTCTTCTTTGCGTTCTAGTGTGCACAGAATATGTAGTTTCATATTGTGTAGAAAATGCTGTTTTCTTCATGAAACAACCATGTGTGATTTTGGGGAAGGGGCACAGAATAGATGTAAAACTGCAAATACTTTTTGAAAACTACACACTTCTCAAAGACTTTCTCTCAGTGAGATGAAAATTGCTAAAATTACATTCCTACAGGTAAGCCACCGAAGGGAAGATGTTGGTTCATGGGATGCCTTCAGCGTTGCAGGAAGGTGTTTTGTTGCTGGAATGGCAGCAGGTGGAGTCAGAGGCCAGGAGCCCTTCGACCGGTTGCCTCCTCCCCATCCCGCCTTTTTACACTACCCTTCCTCCTTCCCTTCCTCCTCCACCCACAACCGTTTCCAATGCTTCTGCATTAAGTTGCTGGCCCAAAGCTCAACCCAGGGCTGGTAACCAGTTTCCAAGCTCCCTCTCTCTCTGTCTCAGTCAGTAGCCCAGTGAAACCTTTGCAACAGTCTCCCTTTGATCCTTAATTACTGAGTGCTAATGGCTTTGTGATGTGGGGAATGGAATGATTGGAATGGGGGAGGCTCAGCCCATTCCTCCTGGGAGAGCCTCCAGGCTGCCTCCTCCTCCGCATCTCGTTCAGTACCAGTGCCAGCAAGGAGATCCCAGATTGCTCCGGCTTGTCAAGGAGCTGCAGCAGCCCCCCAGAGCCCCTTGTTTGATCCATCTTTGATCTTTCTTGAGAGGTGGATGCTGAATTTTGGGAAAATGCTGTCCCAACTGTTAGTATTTAAATGGCAGTTTTTTCATTACCAGTGCAACTCCACAAACACGCCAGATCTTGGCTGGTTTCAGAAACTGAGCAGGGCCAGGCCAGGCCAGTGCTTCAGTGGGAAACAGACTCCCCCGATCCACTCCTGGGAGACTTGCATGAAGCCCTGCCTGATAGGGAACCACGGCTGCTGCCAGTCAGAGATGACAGTATTGGAAGTCAAGGGGCCTCTGAGGGTCTGACTCTGGATTGGGGCAGCTTCTAATGAACTCCCATTAAGCGATAAAGCCAGGGGAGGAGGAGGGGAGAAGAAGGAGAGCCGAAACTGCTTTGGGACATCTCCTCTTCTTCCTCCTCCTTCCCCTCACCTTCCTTCTTCTTCCTCTTCCTCCTGTTCCTTCTCTTCCTCCCCCTCTTTTTTGATACCCCACTTCTCCCTCCAAAACCGGAACTCATGGTGGCTTATAAATTAAAGCACATGCCATGCAGTTAAAGCATACAAAAAAGACAAGGTTGAAATGGAGCTAGACGCCTGGAGAGAGAGCACATCACCCGGTTGGAGCTTGTCTGATCTGGAGGTGAGAGCTGGATTGGCAGGGGGCCCTCTTTGGGCTGGAGTCTCCATGCGTCTCCAGATGGGCCAGGAAAGCCCTGAAACTCTGGTGGGCAACTGTGGCTGCTGCCAGACAGAGCTGATAGTTCTGGCCTAGATGACTCATGGACCCCACTGGCTGCCAAAAGGTTCTAGAGGGTTTTTTTTAAAAAAATGACCTAATATCCATAAGAAAACAATTATTTGATTACAAATCAGTAACCAACAACCCAGCAGAAGCTGCAGTGTTGATTTGCATTATATTGCATAGAGGACAACTGGTGCAATTATTTGCATGTGGCAGCCCACTCCATCAGTTACCGGTCTACCTGGAGGAGGCATATCATTTTCACTGTGATTAGCAGAGTTAATGAATGGGCTCCGTGGTCGGCCACAGCAATCGTCCCTTAACGACCCGGGCCTCTTGGCTCTGACGTGGCTGTTAATTTGTCCCTGTGTTCTGGTGAGCACAGGCCAGAGTTCCCAAGGACCTTGCGCACTCCACTGCTCCTTCTGGAAACCCACAGAGCTGAAAATGAGACAAAGCCCCATTAGGTCTCTCTCTGCAGTGGGAGGACATGCCATTCTATGAAGAGGGTGTTGTGCTCTGAGCACAGCAGGACAAAATGCCTCAGCTGCTCCCTCACCTTTCTGGACTTGGAGGCTGAAATCCTGCTGGTTCCTTATGCGTCAAGAGCAAGTTCCTCTATGGAAGAGGCCGGATGTTTTTGTCCAGTGTGCAGAACATTGCCTTTCAACACAAAAATGGCACAGCACAATTGATATGTGACTTTACTTGCACAAATTTATCTGATCTCCCCCCAAGTGTAGGATCTTGGCATCCACCAGGTTGTCAAACCAAAACAGCACCATCCTGTTCTTTAACTTCCAGTCCCCTACGGGAGAATGAATCAGAGAATGGATGTAGGAAGAGGGGGAAGGGGGAATGAAGTGGGGCCTGAGCACTGGAGGGATTGTGGGGTGTCTGTGGTCAGAAGGGAGGCTCATCATCCTCTGTGGTGGTATCAGGGTGGGTCCAGGTGAGAGCATTCACCCCTGAAGGGCATTGGGGTGGTTGGGAAAACATTCCAAAGCAACCAAAGAGAAAATTCTCAGAACATTGAATGTCCTCCCAGTGCTGGAGAAAAAGGCAGGGATTAGCACAAAGTGCCTGGTTGTTTGTTTGTACAAAACCTTGGAGGACGCAGTTAACAGTTGGGAAGAGGGAGATGGGGAAGGAGAGAGATGGGAAAGGGTCTGGGAGAAAGAAAAAGAAAAGGGTCCCAGGGATGCCCCAGGCTTCCTCCTCCCAGATTCATTCTGCCTCTCACATGCACCTGGAATGGGGAGGGGGCACCTTCCAAAATGCAAGCCTCTGATTTCTCCAGCTTCTCTTGAGTAAATGAATTAACTGGTTAGAGGCAAGAGCAGGGTTTTCTCTAAAAAGAGCCTCCACCCCCCCTCCTCTTCCTCCTCCTCCCTTTGCCAGCATCAGAAGCAACATCCGACCCTCTGCCTTGTCCATCCAAGTTCCTGCTAGCTGCCCGTCTTCTTCCACAAAGAGCTCTGACCTCAGCAAGACCAGAAGATGGAAATGCCAAGCCACCCTGGGTCCAATTTTTTGGGAGACCATCCAGACATCAATTGCCTAGATACATGCATTCATAAATAGCCCAAGTTATGAAGGTGGTGAGTGGCCCATGGACTAGTTTGGGACTGGTCTAATTCAAGAGAAATTCAGCCATCTTCCTTCCTTCCCTGTGTGTCCTTGGAGCGCTAGTTTACTCTAAAGGTAGACAGAAGAAAATATTTTAACACAGGGAAGGAGTCTGTGTTTGTTCACTTCCTTCCACAAAGTGTGTTAATGAGATCACTCTCAGCATTGTTGGGGTGGTTTATATTTGCTTCTTTTCATTAAAGAGACTTTATAAGAGTACATTTGCCTGGTAAGTGGAACAACAGCAATTAATAATTAATTAAACACTATTCATCTGAAGCTTTTTCTTCTTCCTTGCATTTTATTTATTAAAATAATTAACCACCCATATGGAGAGGCCCCAGTGGGAGCTGCCAATTCGGAAAAGGAACAAAGCATCTTCTTTTGAATTTTTGTGGTATAACATGGTGATTTGCTTCAGTTCCCCACAGTGTTTTCTATAAAAACTTTTTCTATAAAAACTTTTTCTGACCCCCTCAGTCAAAGGGCAGTGAGGCTTTTCTCTGCTGTAGATCATGTGCTGCTTCTGTTGGCCACTGACAAAACTTATCTCACAACAGTGACGGGTGTCAGCTTTTTGGATTAAATGAAATCTTGGAGTGGTCTGAAATGGCTTCCAGTTCCCACTAAGGACTGCTTTTTTTTGTGGGGTGGGGGGCAGAGATTGCAGCTTCCACCCTGGAGGGTGCATTTTGGGGTATGTGCTCTCAAAAAGCAACTTGTCCTGGTCAGAGCAAGAAAACCCTCAACACTGGAGGAAGGAGAGGAGAAGGACCAGGAAAGGCAACCCTCTAGAAGCTGCCAGAGGCCGTGAGGTGGGCTGAAGGAGACAGGCCCACTCCCGCCATAACTAGGTTCCCCTCCCTTCCCTTCTGTGTGCCTGCCGCCAGGCACCGGTGATGTGAGGAGCAAAAAAGACATGGGAGTGGCAGGTTGAAACCCACACAGCAGCCTCTCCAAGCCACAGGAGACAAGCAGAAGGAAGACACAGCCATTTTCGTAGTCTTGATGTTTCTACAGCAGGGCATTTCTTATCAGAGTCCCCGGAGAGTAAGTTCTGGCATATCAGAGAATCTTTGCATGGAGAAAGAGGATTTTAGCTTTGCATGCAGTCACCCCATTAAGCTTGCATCCTGTGGAAAGCTAGAGAAATGCCCTGGGTTCCTCCTTGGCACAGCCACACTTCCACCGCCAATGTGCTCTTCCTTCTGGTTATTTTGGCATGCCACCGATCGCCTCTTGTGGCTCTTCAAAGCCCTGGGCAACATGTAATACTTTGGACAATTACATTTTATTTAATAAGGAACAGCAATGGCGATAAGCAAACAACCATCTCGATTCCTCTCCAGAGTATTTAACGAGTTGGGAAAATTTTCAATATATATTCAAATCGCTGCGGCTGCTTGAAAGTTTAAAGCGGACTGTCCGTTGGCGGCTGCTGCCAGCTCCTTGTCACTCAGGCCTTTATCTCTTCCAGCCATCGGAGGAAGAGGTGCCAGGCAATTAAAGGATGGGTCCAGGCCAGGAGGAAGAGGAGGGGGAGAGGCCACGTGGTCCCTTTGTAGCATTGCTGGTGGTGGCAGTGGTGGTGGAAGACGGACTCTGGGAGAGAGCAGCTCATTTCCAAGAAGGAGGGAGGAAAAACCCTGCATACTGAAGAGCACAAATTGTCTTTCAAAATTGTTGAGGTTCTGGAGGCTTAATCAGTGACCCGCCAAGTCCGAGTCACTCTGAATTATTAAGGCAAAGAGGACTTCTGGGTCTAATTTAAGATATGCTGGAGAGAGAGAGAAAGAGAATGATTTCACTCCACACAGTTCTAGCACTATGATCCCACTTTAACTGCCATGGCTGCATCCTATGCAATCCTGGAGTATGTTCTTTGGTACTTCTGGTGGAGAATTCTAAGTACTCAAATGACACATCCCTGGATTCCAGAAGATGTTATTGCCATGACAGTTACAGTGGGATCAGAGTGCTATAATTGTGTGGTGTGGAACAGAAAAGAGAGAGAGAGAATCTGAGATGAGGGAGTCTAAGGAAAGATCTGTGAACAACACCAGATCAACATGTTCCCTATTCTCCTGAATTTTCCCAATTTTCCTGGCTTTTTTTTTTTTTTTTCAAAATCTTTATAGAAAATGGGTGGGAGGAAGCCCTATTTGCCCTCCCCCTCCATATTTCTGTTTTCCCCTCCAGGCCCCTCAGTTCCTTTGGATCATCCATCCTTCAGATGAGGCCAGTTGTGCAAAACTTCTGGCATGTGAGAAGGATAACTCAAATTGATTTGAAAGGAAGAGTGTGTACGAAAGATTATTCCTTCATAAAGTTGTAGGAGCATTTTACTGGCCTTGTCAGAGTGACTTTGCATAAATGGTTAGTGATATTTTTAGGATATTCCCAGCTTTTAAACCAAGCCACTGGGGCACAGCTTTGCAAATAAACCCCTCTCCATAAATTTTACTGGGACTCGACATGTAAAACCTCCAGACAAGCTGAAGAGTGATGGAATTTTATGCTGACAGTAAAACTCTGGGACTAGTTTCTTCTCACAGACCCTTCCTTCTAAGCCCCCTCCGCCTCCTCTGTTCTTCCTTCCATGGGTCAGATGACTGTGACAGGCTGGCGTCAGGGAGCATGAGCGAGCACCTCGTGTGTAGGTGTAGGATCTTTGCAACCTGCCCTTCTCAGTTCACCTTCCGTTCTCTCCCTCCCACAGAAGGTCAGCCTGTCCACCTGTCCAGCAAAGTCTCATCCAGAAGTGGTAATGTTTTGTTTGTACCTAACATTTCATGGCATGACACACTGCCACACAGTAGCACACAGTGGGGAGGACATTGGGCACTGGATGGGTCACTGCTTAAGTTGTGTGGGATGGGGGGCTGCTGTGGACATGGTCTACGTGGAGAGGGTGGCACCCAGAAAAGCTCACACTGGGAGGTGTTGTGGGCTGTAGAGCCTCGCGCAGTGAGAACAGCCCCACCACTTTCTCTCACGGTCTGTAACCGGGCACCCAGACCAGCAACGCTGAAGGCCTTGGAGGTCTGCCTGCAGTCGGCCAGCCACGGGCTTTCACAGGCTGCACTTTATACCAAATGTGAAATTCAAAGTGAATATTTGGGACCCTCCTCAGGAGAAATGTCTGAGAAATTTCAAGGGAAGCCAACAAACTATCACAATGAATAATGACACTCCTTTAAGATGTTTCATTTCATCTGCATGATTACTTTCCCACATGCATGTATGTCCTTAGATTTCTCATGCAGCAGCACACTGAAGTACACAGAGTAGCGTATGAAGGTGCATTGCCTCTGTGTGTTGGCTTTGCACTCTGGGTGGCGGGCCGTGTGCATCTATGTATTTTGTGCTGCACTGGGATTCACCCTAGGGGTTGTATAATGCAACTCCGGCAGCAAATATTCACACCACGTTTGAGTGATGTGGGATCTTGGTCATTTTGTGGCAGCCAAATTTAGATAAAGAATTTATATACCAAAGCTAAGTCCTGAAAATGGAGCCAAGAAATAGCTAGAGGCTGCAGAGACAAAGAGAATTCCAGGGATTTCCCCAAACGTCCAAAATGGCCAGAAAAGGAAGTGGCACCTCTGTTTCCATGGACCAGCTGGGCTCTGCTTTGCCTTCAAAAAACCCCCACTGGCTCTGTGAACCTCAGCCAGAGATGGACACTTTCTCAGTCTCTGCCCTTTCTCAGCCTTCCTCCTTTCACAGCACCGCCAGATCTGCTGTCTGAATTATTTGTGCATTTTCTCCAAATGGACAGATGAATACACACATGCCTCCCATTTGGCGAAAGAGAACATTGGCCATTTTTTTTCCTGGTTGTTATTGTACTTTAAAATTCTTGTTTTGCCCTCTGATTCCCCTAGAGAGCACGGGGGAAATTTATCACATTTTGCCCAATTTTGGGCCTAGAAGAGTCCTTCTTTCCAAATGGAGGTGGCACAGATGTTGATGCCACTGAGCCCCCACACCCTCAGCCTCTGCCCACTCTGGGACTAAAGTGTCTCCAGGTACCTTTCAGAAATTTATGCAGCATTCTATGGCCTTTTCCCCAAATGCACATATTCAGCCACCTGCTGCTAACCCAGGAATGCAGAGATTTCCAGCCCCAAATTGTGCCCATTTCTGTACTGAAGCATGGATCTGGCAGAGTCCCAGGATATGGGGTGGGAGATAACTGTGTTAATAAATAGAACTTAAAAAGATAAATTGGAAAGCTGAAGAGGGTGAGTGTCTTGCACATTCCTCCCTCCAGCTTCTTGCCTTCTGCTGCCAATCATCCTGGCCCCATGGCCAGGAGGTGGCCCTACCCAGCACCCCCTGTGCCCCTCTTCCCCAGACTGTGCGCTTCTGAGCACACTGGAGCTTCCTTGACAGCTGTAATGTATTATCCTGCACGAATGCCTGTCGTGTCCCCCCATCGCACAAGAGCTCCTCTTGTCTGTTTATACAAGTTTGAATTTGTCCGTGTAAATGCAGTGCGGGAGAAACAGTAGACTTGGTATCGCGCCCTGACAGCTGAAAGATTAAGGGAATCCATTAACTCAGCCAACTGCCCAAAAACCTCATGTGGAGCACGCCCACCTGAAAGACATTATGGCTGTCCTGTCCGACGGCTTTATCTCTTTATTTAGGACGGGCCCGTTTCATTTAATAACATAAACTTCTACTTGAGTAACAGAGCAGCCTTGATTAAGTATCTAAGTATCCCTGGAAAAGAATTTACGGACTCTGAGCCAATGCAGGCTTTGCCAGATCCCAGGGAGTGAAAGGAGAGAATGTGTGTGTGTGTGTGTGTGTGTATGTGTGTAGCCACTTTCTCCGGCAACAAGGGTCAGGTTAATTGGCAAGCAGATGTATGCATTTACTGTCGCAAGTAGATCCCCTCCTTGTTAAACATTGGAGTAAACTTTATCCTGTTTTCTTCAGAATGCCATATGATCTGGAAGCGTCACCCTTTGCATTCCTCTTGCTGGCTCGCAAGCCCCAGTTCATAATGAGGCAGTGTCCCTGTTAACGCTGCACAGGTTCACGGCTGTCCATGGTGAAGGGGCCCCAGTGACAGAGGCTGTGCATTCAGCATGGAACCCCAAAGCCATGCCACACCTCTGCGCAATGCTGCATCCTCCATCATTTCTTCTCTTGATATTTGAAGCCACTGATCCTCATTTGAGTCTTTGGAGTAGCAGAAAACAAGCTTGCCCTCCTTCTCCTAGGTGATATTTGAAGATGATTGTCTATCACCTCAAAGGCTTCTTTCCTCCAAGCTAAGCACCCCTGCTCCTTAAGTCATTCCCCACAAGGCTACGTGGATGAGGCACCAAGAAACCCCGGTAGTCAGGATCAGCTCTTCGCCACAGGTGGGTGCGCCAACACCAGCAAGAATGCTCTGAAGCTCTAATCTGGCCCTGCTCCACCTGCTACTTGCTGGGGGGCCACTGGGCTTGAGCAGGGGGCCCCTGCCCTCTGCTAGGAAGGGGGAGAGTGGGGGAAGGGGAGGCTCTCGGGAAGACCTTCACCCCAGGGAGCACAATTTGGCCCCATTGCTCCTTCATCTTTCCGCTTCCCCTTCCACTTAGAAGGCACTCCAAGGGACTCTGAGAAGAGAAATATGGGGGACTGAACCACTTTAATCCTGCAGAGTGGACAGCCACTCAGTGTGTCTTGAGAGCTGTAGTCAAAGGGAGTGGATGAGGGTTCTCCGACAGTGAATTCCAAGCCTCTCTCCCAAGACTACAGTCCACAGGATGGAGCTGTGGCGGTTCAAGTGGAATCGTAGTGCTGTAACTGTGTAGTACAGATACATCCAAGGAGACCGGATTCTGCGGTGAGAGGTGGAGCAAGCCTATTTAAGAGAGGTGTGGGAGAGTATCTTATAGAATGGGACAGGAAGTATTTTAATGGATAAGTAAATAGTAAGTAGATGAAACTACTTCAATGTGGTGGTGACTGAGAAAAAAGGATTACTGTCATCATCGTGATTGCCATGGTCATGGTCATCCTCATCATCCTCATCCTCACAATCCTCATTTTGCTGCTGCCACTGCTGGTGGTGCTGGGGGGAGGGTTAAGAAATCCTGGGAGAGCAGTGGGAGGGAGGGATTTTTGGGTAAGGCTTTTGTTGCTAAGCAATCCTTCCTGCAATATTATTGAGATAAATCCCACAATAATGGAGAGAGAGAGAGATGGCTACTTTTGGTCCCATGGGCTTATTCCCAGTTCATTCCTGCTAGCCGAGCTCTCTTGGGCCCCAGCTGCTGCTCCTCTTGCTGCTGCTGCTGCTGAATTATGGTGCAAGGGCAGCTCCGGGCCTTTTGGAGGTCTCGCGGGCTTCGCGAGCAGAGATGAGAACAGGACGACTTGGTCCATTGTGCTCCTCCAGCACTGGGGCTCCTACCTCTCTTTTCTTTCACGGACGGCTCAGCCATCAGCAGAAAGCAGGGGAGGCTGATGTGAGATAAGGCGGTTCAGAAGAGGAGGCGACCAGGCCGGAGGCCCCTGGTGGCTTCCATGCCAGTGGGAGAAATAAGTCTGTTCTGGCTTTTCATCTGAATTTGGAAGGAGCTCTCCAGGTTCATGGACCCTTTGCCCCAAATAGGTTCAAACCCCAAGTGGAGCCCCCAGCAGTTGCTGGGGAAAACAGCGGCATTTGGACTCTTAGGCTGGTGGCTCTGTGTGGCCTGGCACAGCCCATTCCCCTGCCAGGCCCTGTGACCGGAGCACACCAATCGCTTCCTGGGCCACTTCATCTCCAGAACCCTTTCCTTCATGGGCCACAGGATGGCATACTGCCAGCTGGGTCGTATTCCTCACCTTATGACCAAGCATTGGCCACTCTCCTGACTGGGGCAAGCTGGACGGGAACAGGCACCTGACTGGCAGGCTGGCATGATTTTTCTTTTCACCCTGTGATTTGAGACCACTGTTATATAGGAGTCAGTCTAATCACTGCCACACTAAATGGGGTCGTAGCTATGCCTGGAGCCGTGTATTCTGCTCATTGGCATGGCTGTTGGAGCTCGCTTTGTACGACATTCCTGACAGTTATACTCATTAGCAAGATCAATTAGCAGCACCACAGGTAGTAGGAGATGGAGCTTCTCCTGTCCCCAGACCTCAGGCCCAACGTGCTAGAAATCTTCTGCCGACAATCCTTGTTCAATTTGCCACCCAAAAGAAGAGATCTCACTCTCAGTAAAACATTCATGAACAAGTTTAAAATAATAAAAAATTAAAGAGGCTTTTGGTATAAAGTATGAAATATTTACAGGGCTGCTTCTAGCTAATTGCATATGGAAACTACAAAGTGCTTTGTATTATTGGCTAAGTGGAGAGATAAGAACCTGGTGGCAGGTGTCCAGCTCTCGGTCCCCAGGCAGTCAGAGGAGGAAGAGGAGAAGGAGGAAGGCTGGGAGGGGGCTTGTGGCTGCAAATCAGGGACGGGCCAAATCCAGACACAGAATCCCATGGAGTCCTCTAAAGGATAAAGAGGTATCCTTGAACAGCAAGGTGAGGATTCTCCAGGCTGTAGGATTTCTGACTACTGTGTATTGTGGAGGTATGATAGAAAAGAAAGTTGATAGGAAGAGGATTGGTTTATTGGAGATGCGGTTTCAGGAGAATTCTACTGATACCATGGGTTGCAAAGAAGACTAACAAATTGGTTTAAGAGCCAATCAAACCTGAAGCCAGAATGACTAAACTGAGGCTGTTGCACTTTGGACATCTCATGAGATGGTATGTTCTTTGGAAAAAATGACAATAAAGGGGAAGGCAGCAGGAAAAGAGTGGAACCACACTGCAGGTGGATTAACTCAATTAAGGAAGCCAGAGACACCCTGAGTTTGAAAGACCTGAGCAGGGCTGTGGATGCCCAGAGGGCTCTTGGCGTCTCTCATTAACAGAGTCACCATACGTCAAAGCCAGCTTGAGAGGAATTAACAAGAACCTCTTCTCTCATTTGTCCCATTGTTTGTGGGAAAGAGAAAGGGGCCACAGTGTTAGCAGCAAGGCCAATGGGATCTCTCCAGACTTGGATCCCAGAAATACCTTCCATTTCCTGGCCCACAAGGACAGAAACTGAAAATACTCCCAACTCCCTGCCTGCATTATTGTTGGAAAAATTCCAGCATTCTCTCTCCTCCTCATCTTGTTCTTAGAGCAAGTGGGCATAGCTAGCTTAGGGCTTCCTTTTATGAGTGTTCTTTGGCTGCCCCAATCCCCCATTCCTCCTTTGGTTCTTTTCTCTGAAAGAGGTGGATGCCAATCTTTCCAGGAAAGATATTGAGAGCATACTTAGAAGATACTTGGCTTCGTTCTTCACCTCCAAACTAAGCTCCCCACAAAAGCCTTGGGGACTTTAACCACCATACACCGATCCTCTGGTGTCACCTCAGCCTGTTTGGTGTCTTCTGGATTGTCCCCTCCTCTTCCTACCTAAACACCCACTCCTGTGTAAGTTCCTTTACAATTGCAGTTGTACTTTTTTGGCCATTGTGCAAGGGATGAATTCAGTTCATGTTTGCTGAAGCAGATTCCACAAGCATGTTGTTGGATCGTGCATAACTCTTCATTAGTGTCTCCACTGCCCCACTTGTAGGGTTGCCAGGGGAAATAAGGGTCAGGGCTCCTCTCCTTTTAATGGGTGTGTATGCTTTGCCTAAGAAAACCCAATGAAATTCATGAGGCCACCATGAATCCACAAGTGACTTGAAGGCATATAGATACTTTGAAGAAGAAACTTCAGCAGGTGCTGTGTGCCATTCCTTGTCTTTTTCTTCACTTGGGACCCCTCCAGTTCCCTGGGACTGCAGCAATCACCACTGCGCATTCTTGCCCATTGTACAAGGGGACAAGGTGCAGCAGGCAGAGTGGCAGATACAGAAATGTTTGCCCAATGTCGGTGTCCAGCAGAAGGGTGGTGTATCACAGCCACGGCATAATTTGTGACTGTGCAATCATGATCTAGGCCCTTGACCTTTAATACCTTACTGGAAATACATTTTCCAAAGCAGCCATTGCTGACAATGAGCCAGATCAGTTCCTTCTGCTGGCTACAGCTGTGCAGCCAAAGGAGAACGCGCAGGGCTAAAGGAGGGTGCTTACTGTGTTTCTGAGAAGGACCTTGTTCTCTTTCCATCTGTCTCAGTAAGAGTCACACACTGGTGAGCCTCTACTCCTGGCCTTCCAAGGTGAGAATGCTTTCTCTGTTCAGTTGACCCCAGTCTCTGGACATGGGTGGAGTAAAATAGCTTGTTGGAGGGCCAAGGGAACATAATCAGTGCCACCCCAAATACCTCCACATCTCCCACCCCTTTCCAGACTGCCATGCATTGAGGATGTGGCCACTCAAGTAAGAGCTCTGCCCCCCACAAAGAGGATTTCTCCCTTCTCAGAAAGAAAAGGGCAAAGTCACCAAGCGGATCAGAAGACAACCCATAGAAGGGTCCCAGGCATGGATAACTTTCAATGTTTCTCACTCTCTTCAGTGTTAGAAATTTGGTGACTGAAGGAAGATGTTGATTGGGGAGGCAGAATTCTCTTTGGAAAGGCAACGTCCTAATCTTGCCCCCTCCCCCATAGCTACGCCACTGGCTTTACTTCTTTCCTCCACCCCCAGGCTGTCAACTGGAGGGTTCTGCAGAACTCCACAGGGGGTGGCTTTCCCACAACTTCCAGGTATTCAGCACCCCCCTCCCAATCCCTAAAGAGACAAATAGAATGGCACAGCTGAAGTCCTCAGCTGGACGTTGAGAACTGAAAATGTCAAGGATGACCAAATGCTGCTGCAGAACCAACCAAGTCCTTTCCTTTGTTTCGGGAGGTTCCACCATTTCCAGCTATATCCAAAGTGAAGGACTAATGGAGGGTTTTTCCCCCCTCAGTGCACACACTGTGACTCCCTCTGGGATTTTCAAAGCCTTCCAGGGAAAGCCAACCCCTCCTGCTTGAGACCTGTCTTCTGGCCATGTGCCACCTGCCACTGGGATAAGCCCCATCCCCATCCCCCACCACCCACCTCCTCCGCTGTTGCTGCTGCCGCCGGTGCCTGAGCTCAATGTGACCTCCTGGGTCTCAGCTCTGTGTCAGATTGGTATCATAACTCTGCATTCGGCATAAAGGGGGCGGGAATGACGGACCCTCCGTTCAGGAACAACAGCTTTGAAAGGTGAGCTGCTGCCTCCTCCTCCTCCTCCTCCTCTGCTGAAGGCCCAGAGTTGTTCTTGTGCCTCCAAAGCCACGGACTTCCTTTGGCCACTGTGGCTCCCATGGAGACAGCCCATTTTGAAGCCAGAACACTCTGCGTGTTTGTCTGTGTGTTGAGGCAGAGAGATGTCAGCTGGTTTTCAGAGAGAGGCTAAAAAGCCCTTGACTTGCAAAAAAGGAGCATTTGCTCAGTACTGAAAATTTCATTTTTCTTACGGGGAGGGATTTTGTGGGGGGAGGTTATTACAAAATGCTCATGCCATTCTTCACGGGCTTTCACTTCATTTATTATTTTAATTTATATCCCACCTTTCTCTCTATATGGCATCTTTTCTTCTAAGCCAATGTGCTTCTGGGCCCTGGTGTTGGAGCTGGAGGGATCCAGTGGACACATCCAGCATTGTTCAGGGTGGTAAAAACTGAAGAATAGCAAGTCCCAAAAGATTCTTCCCAAACTGAGGGGAAGAGAAAGGAATTAGCAAAATCAATCTAGGCTGACCATGTCTGCTGGAGCCAAGAAGCCTAACTGATGTTGACTCCTCTTTCCAGAGTTGTTTCACTGGATTTTTTTCTAGTTGGGGTTCATCAACAGAATTTGGTCCAAGTACATGGAAGAATGGGACAAGGAGCTACACACCATTCGGTTAAGTAAGGCAAGTGTGTCTAATTTAACACAATACTTTCTGCAACAGTTATAAACACTGCCTGGAACATTAATATGGGACCTACCTACCAGCTGTACCTGGCCCATATTACTGTGGAACCACAGAATCTTAGAGCTGGAAGGGACCCCAGGGCCACCCAGTCCAACCCTATTCTGCCATGCAGGAAGACACAACTAAAGTGCTCCTAAAAGACGCTCATCCGAAAGAGGATGTTTAACAGAGAAGGAAGAGGGTCCACTACCCTGTGAGGCACTGCTGAACAGCTCTTACGGCAAAGAAAAAAAAAGTTCCTCCTCGGGTTTAGGTGGACACGCCTTTCTTGTGACTCTGTTAGTTCATGTTCTGGTCTCTAGAGCAGCAGAAAACACTCCTGCTCCAACTTGCCCAAGGCTTCCTCCAGGTATTGAAAGGTGGCTATCCTCTCCCTTCTTGGTCTTCTCTTGTCTGGGCTAAGCATCCCCAGATCCCTCAGTCCTTCCTCCTAAGGCTTAGTGGCTTCCAGACCTTTGACCACCTTGGTCACCCTTCTCTGGATGCCTTCCAGCTTGTCTATGCCCTTCTTGAACTGTGGTGCCCAGGACCAGATCATTTGTTCTGCTTTCAGCAGGCAGAGGCCTGTTTTCCTTTTGGGAAACAAAGAAGATGCTAAACAGTTTCTCCTTCCCCCATTCCCTGCTAAGATTTCACCATCTTCTCCACACCCAATGGAATGTAACGTTCCTTCCTTTGTCCTCCACCCCCCTTCCTGGTTCTGAGTACTTGCTTCCTGGAACCTTCTTTTTCCAGGCTTTCAGCAGCACCCAGAATGTGTGCACACATTTCAAGCCTTAATCCCTCCCAATGAATTATTCAGTCTGGCCTGTCTGATCACTTTTCTCCTAAGCCTTCCTCTTGACTCATTCATTTGCTTAAAGGTCTGAAGTATTCTTCCTGCAAGCCAAGAGGCCTGGTGCGGACACTCACTTTGAATATGGAACCTGGTCAAAGGAACAAAGAAAACCTTTGCAGCACATGTTTGCCACGGCAGGCAACTTCCAGGAGGTGCTGGGCTGTGGGGTGTCGCATTCCCCCAGCGTGTGCAAGTTTATTGGAAGGGATAATTGCGGAAAGGGTGGGGTGGGTGGGTGGGGAACCAGCTAATGGATTGTATCAGGTTCTCTTTGTGGACTAAAACAGCAGTCAGAAGGTGGCCATGTGGAGGAAAGTGGAATTCTATCCTGGGAGAAAGGAAATGGGGAAATGCAACCTACAACCTCTGGAGATATTATTATCATTCATAAATAGAAGACCTTTCCTCCAGCTTGCGTTGGCAGCTGAAACAGATGGGGGCGGGGTGCTAGGATTTCCAAGTCATTTTGTAGGTTGCAAAAGTGGATCTCACTGGAAAGAAGGCAGAGTAGAGCTTAAGGGTGTTAGTTCAGGCTGAATGTACTGGGATATAAGCATGGGAAAAAGGCACAATGGCCCAGATCCCATTCAGCTGATTGAATGGGTCTACTCTAGTTGGGACCAAACACCGGGATTCAAGTCAGGTTGCTCCCCAATGTTCAATTGGTCTGCCTGTGGAAGCACCAAAGGGCTGAAGCTAAATACAGAAGAACAAAGATTTTCCTTTGCAAGATGTTCCCAACAGATGGACAGCTTCCTTTTTTCTGTCTGCTAGAGCTACCTTAATGGGGACTGCTTTCTCAGAGAGCATCCTGAGTCCTGCTTCCATGTTGTGAAAACTACTTAAATCAGTAGTTTGCCTTGGAAAAAAAATAAACGGTTGTTATCCAAACATTTACTGTGGTTTTATTTCTGTAGGCTGTATTTGTAATCACACAATCTTTCTCCTTCCCTTCCTCCCTTACACACACACACATACACACACGCACATACAGAGCTGGAGAAATTAGTCTATTAAGCACAACTACATGCCTCAGAGTACAAAGATTACAAGCAACATTTATAAAAACACAACCATGAAGAAGGGCTTTCTGCGTCGCTCCTTCTCCTGCTGTTGCATTTGAATAAAACCATCAGAGGCGAGAAAAGGAGGAATAAACCTGACAAAAGAAAAGCGGTTCCCATGCAAAATGGGAGAAAAGCGCCTTAAAATTCTACAGTATCTCACTGCACCCGTGCCAAAAGTTACAGAATATGCCTCAGATTAGGCTTGGCTGGGGCGGGGTGGGGGGCTGAGGGGGAAAGAGAGTGGGTGGGTGGAAGGCTGGGAAATTTCCCATAAAAAATGTGGGAATAGGCTCAAGTCCCCTCCTCTCCCTTTTCTCTTCTCAGAATTATTTTTCTGGTCACATAGTCCTAGTTCCCTGTGTGTTTGCATGTGTAATTCCACCCCACATCCATGTTTACGCTCTGCTTTTACTCTTTCTTTTCCCATTTCCCTCAGAGGGCTAGGCAACGGGTGCGGGCCACGGTCAGAATAAAAATGGAAGGAGGAAAACAAAGATGCTGGACTTTCTTTCTCTTATTTCTTTTTTAAAAATTAAATGTCAGCAATCTAAATAATTTAGGGCAAAACTTTTGGACAGAGGGCATTGCATGGGGTGGAAGTTGCCTGTCTTGAGGATTTAGCAGTCAATAGGGGAATTTTATGTGTGTGTGTGTGTGCGTGCGCGCGCGCGCACGCACACACACACTCACGTATATATGGAGGAAAAAAATGAAGGGAGCCCCTTTTCCCCCTTGGGGCAGGAGCTGTTCCTGCTGCTTTTGGCTGTGGGAAACTGCAGCTCTGCAGCTCTGCACTTACAGTATAGCAGCTAAAATTCAGATTTCTAAAAGCATCTGTAAGACTTTTTTTTTCTTAAAAAACATCTTTACTTTGGACCTGAAGGGCATTAAGGAGGGGTGGTAGGTGGCAAGGAGACCTCATGGCTGTTATTTTTTCCTGCAGTTGGGGAGGGGGCACAGCTGATAACATGACACCCTAGTGCAGCTGCAGGGACATTTGGCTCCAGGTTTCTGGAGGGAGCTCTGCAGAGCAATGGCCAGGAGGGCAAAATCTTGACTCCAGCCGAGGCTGTCTAATTGAGTTAGGTGCATTTCCTTCACTCGCCTGGTGGAGTGTTGGCCTTTGAACTCATCATGATTTCACCCTCCCAATCCCAGACTCAGGACTCTTAATGCTCCCTGGGGCTGTCTTGCAACCTGCATTCCTGCCAAGATCTCCATGAAACCTCCAGCCTCAACTGTCAGAACCATTCTCTCAGTTTCAATTCCACTCAACTGGATTCAGAAAGGATCCCAGGCTTCCTACATCTGACCGTGTTTGGACAGGAGCTGTGTGACACACAACTAGGTTTCCTACTGTGAGCACTAATGACTCCTGGCATGACCTGGAACCCTAGCAATGAGCCATGAGACTTAGAAGAAGTCAGCTTCCTTTCTGGAGTGGGTGGAAACCTGAGGGCCTTCCTGTCCTCCAAAAGGCAGATTTTATACTCTAGATGAATTTCTTCAAGGCTGTAGTTCCCAAGACGACATCATCATCAACATCATCATCATCATCATCACCACCACCACTACTAACGACACACGACATGGAGAAAGTGTGGAGAAGACTTTTCTGCTTGTCTTATGGAAACAGATTTGCTGTTTCTTGCAATTCCTTGGATGTTCCACTCAATCAGGAGCTTTCAGGCTCATCTCAGTATTCTGGCCAAAGGGGCATTTGGTGGGAACTCTTGACTGAGCAAGATGACTCCCGCAGCAGAGCTTCAGTCGACTCAACATGTTCATGGTGCAGTAAAAGCCATGCCCAATCATGTACATTGTGCCCATGAGCACTCACAACCATGTGCAGTGCGTGTGTGAATCCATCCGCAATGTTCAGCCATATCTGACAGCATTGTGAGCACAACTCCATTTCAGCAAACCTGAACTGAATGTGATGTTCCACAGTGGACAAGAATGGCCAACTGCTTCCGAAGAGGAATTTACAGTGTACAAGATGCCAGCAGGGAGCTTGCCAATAGAGTGTGTGTGTGTGTGTGTGTGTGTGTGTGCAAACTGTAACAACCTCCTGTGCCATTGGGAGTGTATATGTGGTGTGTGCAAGTCTAAGCAGAAGTCAGGCCCCACAGATTCAAAGGGGCTCCCCTCCTTCAGTTGCAAATGCGCCAAAACTGTTTCTCCTTGGACAAAAGTGCCAGTTTCTTGATTTATTTATTCCTTGCCTTTTGCTGGAATCACTGTTTTTCCTCAGCCCTGGGAAGGGATGGAGTCTACCTGCAGAGAGACCATTCAGCCAGTCTGGACCCTGTCCAGTGCTCTGACCATATTTCAGAGAGTCTCTAAAGCAAACATGAAAATGAAAAGGTTTACCTGCTGAACTGCTAAATAAACAATTGAATTTGAGCCAAAGAAAGAAAACAAAGGAGGGGGGTGAGGGGAGGGGAGCGGAAATAAAATCTTGCATCTTCCTGAATAATCCTTTGCTCCTGCTCTCTTAATGACAGCGACTCTGCAAATTACGTGAAATTTATTTATTTACATAATTGCTTAGATGGTTCTGTTAAGGGAGACACTGCACAAAGAAACACCCAATATAGGCTAGAGTTGGGGTCCCAAATTTTATTTTGGGCTGGCCGATTCATGTGAAATGTCCAGAGAGAGAAATTTTGGGCACTCAAACAAAATGTTCAAAATGGGGGCAGAGGACTTGCCCATTCACAAAATGGCCACGCTGTCACTGGTGGCTGGTCACAGAGCACCCACTTCCCAAAAGGTGAATTCCTAAGGCTAAAAGAAAAGGAACTTGCCCGAGATGGCCCCAAACTTACCTGAAGCAGCCATTTGGCAGTTTGAGTAGGAAAACTGAAGCATGGCACCATAGACAGAAAGTATATGCTTCTCCTTCCTGAAGCCCTTTGTGTGGTTTCGCAGGCTCAGAACTAGCAGGAAAACTGGCCCTGGGGATGGGCCTTCTGCCCAGAAGGCAAAGTTTTCACCCAGGTCAGAAGGCTACCTTCCAACCTCTTCAAAAGAAGTAACTGTAAGACCTTCATGGAAAAAACCCTTCCTAGGACCCCATCTCTCTAGGTAGCTCTTGGCCAGTCCCTAGTCTCCACTTTCTAAGTGAAGTCCTAGAGGGATGGGTGGCAACACACTCCAGGCTTTCTCGCATGAGTTGCATTAGCTGCGTCCATCCCAATCTGAGTCCAGGCGTGGCTATGGGACAGAAACAGCCTTGGTCACCTTGGTGGAAGACCCACACCAGGGGCTGGACAGTGGGAGAACATTCCTCTTGGTCCCCCTGAATCTTCCAGAGGCACTTGATACATCGACCATGGTACTCTTCTGGGTTGTCTGGAGGATATGGGACTTGGAGAGATCTCGTTTTGTGATTTTTTGTTCAAATGTGTGTATGGTTTTATTGAGTGTGTCTCCGTGAGGTGGTGGTGGTGGTTGTGCAGAATAAGTCCCAAACTGTAAAGCATCCTTGAAAACAGCACAGTTTTGAAGAGCTTTCTCACAGCAGGGAGAATATTGATTAAATTCCTCATTTTTTCCCCCTGCAAGAGTGACCTTAACGAATATTTACCTCCCTGCTCCCTACCAGACTGCTCATGTTGCCCAGCAACGCGTACAAAAAGGCACCAGTCCCAATGGGGATGATGGTCTCCATCCTGGCCAGATATTCACTGGCAGATCCATGCCACTCAACACACACACACACACACACACACACACACACACACACACACCACCTACAAGTCTGATAAAATTGGGTTGTGTCTGAAAAAGAGCAAGAAAGGAAGGCATCATCCAGGGGGCTGGCACTTCTCTTTAGCTGGGAGTGTAGGGAGCAGCTGCAAGGAAGATGCCAAGCAAGACACATGGTGAATCAGTGGTAACTCTTGAGGTAGAAACCCTCTTTGTGGCATTCCTTATACCTGGGCCTATAACAACAGCAAATGTCCCAGAGGACAGGATCAGGATTCAGAATGACCTTAACAGATTAGAGACCAGGGCCAAAACTAACAGAATGCATTTCAACAGGGAGAAATGGGCATGAAATTCACAGATATGAGATGGGAGACACCTGGCTTGACCACAGTGCACATGAAAAAGATCTAGGAATCTTAGTAGACCACAAGCCGAACATGAGTCAGCAGCGTGAGGTGGCAGTTTAAAAAGCAAATGCAGTTCTAGGGGAAATAATAGTACCTCTCTGTTCTGCTTTGGCCAGACACCCCTGGGGGGGTGTGTGTCCATGTGTCCATGCCGCCATTACACCACAGCTGACAACCCCTCTCTGGCCACCAGTTTAAGACCAGTTGGAGAGGTGGTGCTGGATTTCCCCTCCTTTCGTCCCACATAAACCCAGTCTTGGAGTAACGTGCCTCAGGAGTGTTGCCAGAAGGGGAAGGGGCCCTTATCTATGCTCTGGAGCGGTCATCTGTCATCCTTCTGGCCTTGAAGGCAGGGACGGCCAGAAATGAAGGCATGCCCTGTGCATTTAAGACTGAAACAAACCAGCAAGGGAAAAAAAAGTCCTCCCAACTCTTTCTCCCACTTTGTTTTCTTTGGCTGTTTCAGCTGCCCAGAGAGGTGGATTACAAGCTGAAGAATGACAGGAACTCTCTGGCCAGTTTTATTAAGTGTATATTTTAAAACAGCAATTAAAAGAAACAGCTCAGAGCCTAATGCTGATTATGATGAAGGGGAAATGGTGCTGGGGGAGGGGGTACATGCAGTCATTCATCATGGGTGACCAAAAGAAAAATTGCACCCAGGTTCCTCACCTCATGGGGAGCACCTCAGAAGGAAAAATGAAGGGAGCTGGAAGCTGGTTGCCCTGGCAGCTGACTGAACTGGAGGTGGCAGCAAGCAGAATGGGCTGTTGTGTCCCCCTCTAGGTGGACAGCAAGCAGAGACCCATGGGGGAGGGAGGGAGGGAGCAACAAAGTGCCCCCTCCCATCATAGTCCTAGCAGACTGGTGTCTTCCATTAGTGTCCTCCACAGTGTTCACTTCTGAGCTGCAAAACAATTTGTTTCTCCAAGGACTGAGGTCCACAATCTCCAACAGGGCTGAAGTAGGTGGTATGCTTCACACAAGTATTTTACAGGCTGCTTCACACAACTGTTACACAGAGAGTTTTGTTTGGGGGTTGGAACATGTTTCAGAGGCGTGGCTCTCACAGCATGGCAACAAGGTGGCCCTCCAGGTGATTTCTGTGATCCGCAGCCGTCATTTCCCAGGGCTTCCTCTTCCAGCAGGGAAGGTGAATAACCGCACCTGGAAGTCTTCCCTCAACTGCACTTGACTTTTTCAAGAGGCCACAGGCTTTGGTTTGCTCAAGGTTTCCCCTCCTCCCCCAACATTTGCAAAGCCACTGTGTTTTTTTATCAATAGATCAACATATCCAGGACCAGAGTAAATTTTCATAATAGATTATGAATGCTTTGCAAAGAGATGAATGGATGATTTTCAGAACTGGTCTTTTCTTGTGTGTGTTCAGGCGCTGATCTGAAGGGGCCATGGCTTCAGGATCAACTGTAAGTTTTTGGCCCCCTGCTTTGGGCAGGTGGCCCTTTTGCCATGAAGGAGTACCGAGAGAGATGCCCACGGCTGCTGCTGGGCAAGACTGGGAAGCAGCCATTTCCTTCTTCTGCCCGGCATGGGATGTGCAGCACAACCCCCAGATGGCACATTCCAACTATTTCTGTACAGAAATATGTTTTTAATACTCTGGTGATGGTATCTTATATACAATAATTATTGTAACTCGTTTTTTTTAAGATGCACTTTAGATTTCCCAAAGCAGTTATTGGATGTGAGTGAGATGCAAATGAAACATTAAAAACATATTTATAGCCAGGCGAGTGGCAGGCAGCTCTGGGATGTAATGCAGAGAGCAGACCGCAACGATCAGACTCCTGTCTGGAAAACCTCTGCCTGGGTTTGTCATACAAAGCAACTGGCACATCATTAGCCCTGAATGCACATTCTGTTTAAGGCAAAGGAGCTGTGGCGGTGGTTGTGGTGGAGGAGGTGGTGGCATCGGCACTCAGAAACCACATCCCCTGCCACTGGCAGGCACATCCGATACTGAATCTTTTTTGCTCTCCTCATGGGAGGGAGACTTGCAGGAGTTGCTGAAGGAGAGGGCAAAATCCCAGTGGAATCTCTGGATACCCAGTTTCCCCTCCTGGAAGCTCCATGGTTCATGATTACTTCAACATAATATTTGACCTCAGTGTGTGCGCCTTCCAAGTAGCCTGTTGACTTAGGGTTACTGCAAGAATTTCACAGGGTTTTCCTAAGCCAGGGAGAGAAAAGAGTAGCTTGCCACTGCTTTCCTCTGAAATATAGCCCCCTGCACCTTGCATTCCTTGGTGGTCTCCCATCCAAATCCCAGCTAGGGCTGACCTTGCTGAACCAAATGCAGCTCACCTCCATTGCGAGGCATCTGCAATGCTCTGTGACACAGGAGAGCCCGGCCCTTTATAAAAGCAGCAAAGGAAGTGATAATATGAAGAGGATGCCCAACCTGCATCTGTGTAACTCAGTCAAGGACAGTGAAGGAAGCTGAGAGGAAGAAAATCACTCGTTTGGAAGATGGTGCTGGAGGAGAGTTCTGTGGATACTCTGGACTGCTGAAAAGGCAAATAAATGGGTCCGAGTGCAGACCAAGCCTGATTCTCCCCGGAAAACAAGGTGAGGCCAAACTGAGGCTGTCGTACTTTGGCCATGTCATGAGAAGACCTGGCTCCCTAGAAAGGACAATGATGCTTGCTCAGATGAAGGCTGCATTAAAGACGGAGAGACTCCATCAGGGAAGCCGCAGTGGCAGCCTGAGTCTGCAGAATCTGCGCAGGGCGGATGGTAACAGCGTGACTTGGAGGTGGTCTCTGGTTCATGGGGTTGCCATGAATCCAAATCGACTTGATGGCAGCTAACAACAACAACAAAGTCAGGAGAAAAACTGTTTGCTGCTTTGTAAGGGTAAATGAAATTCCACGAAGAAATAATACTAGCCTTATCAGCAGAGGTGGGGAGATTAAACAGAAGGGAGAAAAAAATCCCACTGCTTTGGTCAGAATCCAGGTAGGATGATCCAGTTCTGTGAAGCACAGTTTAAGAAGTACCTGGACAGAGGAGGAGGAGGACCAAGATAGTCCTCTGAGGAAGGTTTGAGGGAAGAGGAGAGGAGAGCAAGAAGGGGGACCTGACATAGAATCCAACAGGGTGGCAATTAATGACAACAGCTGGCCAACTGAAAGCTTAGGAACTGTAAACCAGAACATAAAGAAAAGACCACCATGTGCTTGCACCATCTTGCAGGATGGGCTGCCATCTCTCTGGCCCCAGAGCAACCCTAGAACCATAGAATCAGAGAAGGAAGTGGGGGGACCACAAAGGCCATCCAGCGCAGTTCCTGTCATGCAGGAACGCACAACGAAAGTGCTCCTGAAAGTGTGAGCCACTTTTGGGCCCCTTGATTAACAGGTGGGGGGGCATCACCTGTGGGTGGCAGGAAGGGAAAGGGGGCGGGTGGGCAGGTGGGCATTCTCAGGTTGGTTGCCATGGATGCGATGTTGCAGTGGTTCACGCACATGCACACGCAGAGAGTGAGCTGCAACAGCAGCCGCAGGTGAAACAAATACCCTTAATTGTCCTTCCCGTCCCTTTTTCATGCAAATATCCCCTGTGATGAGGAATAGAGGCAGAGAGGAGTGGAAACAAAAGCAGGTGGGTCTCCGCCACAGAGGAGAGGAGCCGCGCTCCAGGTTTTCCAGGCGGTGTTGGCTGGGAAGCATCTCTAATGAGGACGAGGCAGGAAATTAATTGCACTGTGAGTGCCAGAATGCCTGTACAATCCCAGTTTATATATTTCTGCTATTTTTTTTAATGTTAAAAACACCTAGTGGAAGGACATGCAGAGTGGCTTCTCCTCCCTCTCTCTCTCTTTCTTCTTCTTTGTTTTAGATGGATCTCACCGTTATCTGAAGTGCTGGGAAGAGTGCAGAGCACTTACCTTAGGCTCAGTTCGTTATAAATATTCAAGGCCTGCTTCTCACTTGCCACCCCAGCTGCTTTTCCCCCTGCTGGTCCCCAGTTAAGGAGGTCACCTTGAGGAGTAACACTGCCTGTCTTTGTTCGTGGAAATGCATGGCAGAGATGAGCCAGGCAGATCCCGGAGCAGCAGGAGGGGGACCCAGACCCCACACCCGCCAAAGGAAGCTGGAGAAAAAGTCGCCTTTCATCCCACTGAGTGATACAACGCAAGAATTCTGTGTTGTTGCTTCCAATTCTTGCTCTCAAGACCATTTCCTATAGTATACAGGGCCAACATTTGTGTGTGTGTGTATTTGTTATAGTGGTCGTGTGCCTTCAGAGTTGGCTCTGACTTATGGTGACCTCAGAAGAGTTTTGCCATCACAGCCTTCCTCCAAGGCTGAGAGAAAGAGAGAGCGACTTGTGCAATGGGATCCCATGGATGGGCAGAGATTCGAACGCTGTCCTCCCTGAGCCTTGGACTAGAATTCACATCTCTGCACCATGACGGCCCAGGGGTTTCTAGGCCAACTTTATTCAGAGTAGTTTGCCTCCATGGGCTTCCTCTGAGGCTGAGAGTCAGGCTGAGCGACCGACGTGTCCAAGGTCATTCCATCACTGAGGTCCTAGGCCAGCACTGGCTCCAATCTTAAGGGCCTTCAAGTCAATTCCAACTTACAGCTACGCTGTCTTGTGCAGATTTATTATTCATAGGGGGTTTGCCACCATGGCCTTCCTCTGAGGCTGAGAGAGTGTGACTTGTGCAAGATCACTGAGGGATTTTCTGTGGCTGAGTGGGAATTTGAACCCTGGTCTCACAGGATCCTCAATCCTCTATGTCAGTATGGTTCGCCACTGTTAAATGTTGTAACTGGGCAACACTACATCTCCTGAGGCCTTTCTCTCTGGCTGTTTCCCTGGAGAATTGTCTCCTCTCCTCTCTGCCCAGGGGTCTGCATGGAAAGCAGGAATCAGCCCCTGTGCTCCCCCCACAGCCTGCTTCCCAAGCGGCCAACTTGCCGTGGCGTATGCACATCTCCTGGGAATCTGGAGGCAGGCAGGATGGAAATCCCACAGGCGTTGGCTGCACAGTTTTAATTAATTCTGACAAGGATGGTGTGGGGGAATATTAATTGTGGTTAAACAGAAGTTGCTCTCAAGCATGTGAAGACATTCCGCTGGTAATCAAAGGAGAGGTTTTCATACTTGGAGTGGCAACTGTTGCTTTTCTCTTTCTTCCTTTTCTCTTTGGGGCAGAACTTGAGAAAAGTCTGTGCAATAAATGGGGAGAATTAATTTGGATCTAGGAAAGCGAAGCTAAGAGCTCCAAGCCCAGCGTGAATGTGGCAGCCTCCGTATTGTGATGGCAGAGTCCTCCTGTGCCCCTTTCACCAGGTGAGGACTTTTCTCCCCCCGCCCATGGTTCCACACAAGATACAATGGAATGTAGCCCAACCTCTGGCTATTTTGTGCACACTTGGCCTCCTTGCTAAGCTACTGCTCTGGGAAAGATTCTCAAATGAACCAGTATCTGCAACAGTGCAACATCTTATGTTGTGTGGATTCATACAACTTTGATGACTCACAACAGCCATGTAGTTGGTGCCCATCTTCAAACCCTGCCAAGGGAAAGAGGCAACTAGTACCCCTGAAATGATTCAGGTTGCAGTTCGGATTGCAGGCACCACACTCCCCAACAAGCAGGGCCAGTGGCTCATGATTATGGGAGCTGAAGTCCAAAACACCTGGCGGTCACTAGGTTTGGAGAAGGCAAATTCACACATTCATCTTCACAACAACTCTTGCTGTTATTTACAGAACTAGGTCCGTACCAGGCCAGTTAAACTTCTGCAGCAATGCCTGGCCTTCAGATAATGTTAGCCAGCAAAGCAGCCTTGGAACAGCTCCGGCCTCCTTTGACTTTCCCCCCTTGCAGGGGGCCAGGCAGGCATCCCCTTCCCTTTCTTCTGACAGAAATCCCTCTTTGTTTGCCTTCTGAGGTGCGGAGCAGAAGCTATCAGCCAGAGAGCCCCCAACACTTCACAGCAGAGAGGTCTCTGGCCTTGGGATAAATTTTGCTGCATGACGCCCATGACGGGGCTGCCACGGGCCCAAGAGACTGCTTTGGTGCTGGATGTGGGTGCTCATTGTAGCTTCTTTTTAAAAAGATATCTTCCTCAACATTACACTTGGCAGCGTACACTGGCCTACTTTGAAAACTGCCCCCTGTAAAGCAATGTGAAGGCCGGGGTTATCAAGTTGTGTCTCTCTTCCCAGGTTCAGATTGCCAGACTGTAGATGTGTTCAGGTGTTCATTGGAACCTGAGAGGGCAGAAAGAGAGGGTGGGGCACACTGGCATGGTGCGTGCATGTGTGCGTGCGTGTGCACTCTCTCTCTCTCTCTCTCTCTCTCTCTCTCACTCAGACTGTTACCAGCATCTCCCTCTGGCCCACCCTGGTCTCTATGCTGGGTACCTCCTAAATGCATTCTCCTGAGCACGGGTGGAAAGCTCTCCAGGCCTTTGCATGAAATGCAAGCGGATGAGGAGACAGACAGGGATACTGGGGGAGGTGGGGATCCCCCACCCCCAGTGCTAGCCCTCTCCCATTCAGAACAGGGCTTTTGTGTCACCTGAACTCTAGGATACTCCACTTCCCAGCATCTTTTTCTTTGCTCCAATTTGCTCCCAGTAACTGCTTTTAAAATAATCTTTCAAAAATAATGATACTGGGATTCTGATTCTTTGCTGGGTGGGGGTGGGGGTGGTTGCTCACAGGCAAAATCCGGGAACTCAGAAGTTTGTCTTTCCAAAGTCACTGAAAATCACAGCCTGTATCTTTTCACGAGACCTGACTTATGAGCCCCATTGAATCAGTGGGATTGCCAGCCTGTTGACTAACCATTGATTCACCTCCTGTTCTAGTTGGGACCATGCGAGAGGATTAAGGACGAACACATGCGCACGCACACAGACTCTCCAGCAGGCGAGGGGCAAAGTTCGCCCTGCCGCCTCGTGATGATGATCCAGGCGATTCACCTGGCTGAAGGTCTTTTGCCTTTTGTCTGGGGAGAGCCCGGGCTGCACCTTCCCCCTTCCAGTGGGAGCAGCTGCCTACTCATTTTTGGCAGATGCTTCTCCTTGCGGCGTGCAATCGCTCTGACAGGATGATAAAGTCTCGGGAGGCTTATTACATGGGCGCAGATGTCAGCAAATGGCCCCAGTGGTAGTTGTTGCCAGCGGCATAGCGGGTTGCCTCTCGGTCCCAGGTCGGATCAGCGCCTTGACAGCGGCGATCCCTGGACCACACCTGCCAGGTGAGCTCAGTTGGGAGCCAGGATATGTCACCTGTAGTGAGGTGGTTGTAAAAGCAGGCAGGGGCAAGAGCGGTGTGAGAAAACGCAAGCTTGCCTACGTGGCCACAAGAGTTTGCCTACGTGGCTACAAAGCAGAGGCCTCCAAGCAAGCAGATACTCTTTCCCACATGTATTCCTCCATTTCTCAGTCGTTTCCACAAATCAAGCACAACCCTCCTCCCTTTTTAATGCTCAGATTAGGAACATCCTGAGAAGGATCTGAACATGAGAAGGACCTGAAGGAAAAGAAGTGTGTGTGTGTTTGTCTGTGGGGCAATATTCTACTCCATAACTGCAAAAATACAAATCAAAGAGAGAGACATGCTAGTCTGTTTCAGAAGGGAAAGGAAGGAGGAGACAGAGCCAGCATGATTTCTGGTGCTTTTGGGGACTAGATTCCATACCAATGGGTCCAAATTACAGGAAAAGAGATTCCACCTAAACATTAGGAAGAACTTTTTGACTGTGAGAGCTGTTTGACAATGGATTAAATCATCTCGGACCCCCCAGTATTGGAGGTCTTAGAATGGGCGTCTCTCAGGGGTGCTTCAGTAGTTGATTCCTGCCTTGTGGGTGGAGGGTTGGACTCAATGGCCTTTGTGGTGCCTTCCAACTTGACGATTCTACGATCCTGGGGCTCAAAGCAGGGAAACATTAATATTGACTGATTTATTTTGGAGATAGGACTTTTTTTTTTTGGAATTCAGTCCACTTCAGTGTGTGTAATGTATATTTTTCAATATATAGAAAGAAAGCAGAGAACTGGGAAGAGAGAAAAGAGGGAATGGAATGGGAAGGGCCAGGGTTATGCATTGACATAAGCTGGCCACATTTCCAAAAGTGCATTTTCTTGAAGTTTGCATCTATAAAATTCATGTTCGTGTCAATCCAAAGCACTGAGTCCTTTTGAACATCGAAAGATAGATGGTGAATGCTTATCTCTGAATATATGGAATACGAGTCCTTTTGCGACAGTAGAAGCCTGCAAGATCCAAGCATGTTGCCCCTCAGGTAAATCCCAAGTTGCTCTGGGTTGTGGTATGAATCTTAAAGTCACTATCCCGCAATATGGAAGAGCTCCATTAAGCCTGGTACTACAGCCAGGCGTGATTTCCCTGCCCCACTGATGTGGGATCCCCACAAGCCACTGTGCTTAAGCGCATGCTGGCACGCATATAACACACAGAGACACTTTTCCTGCTGTTAGGAAGGGAGAACAGGAGAGAGGAACTCCCTGACTCCACTCATTCAATGCACGTAACACCAGAGTTTTCTTCTGGGGAGGAGAGCAGATATATGGGGCAGCTTGCAGACCTGTCCCTGGGGGATGGCAGAAACTAAAACTGCAATTACAGCCTTGATTTATCCTAATTTTATTTAGCTGATGTTTCAAATGAATCCTCTTCTTATTCTAAATGGGAGAAGAGGCCTATCTCCCTTCCACACTCCCAGGCTCTTGTTTTCTCTGTGATTATTTATTGGGCGGTTGCAAAAGGCTGGAGGGATTCTTGTCTGTTTCGCCTCCTCTCTCCTTTCTTCTACACTCACAAATTGAATTATTGAAATGCATTGTTTGGCAGCCTTGAATTCCGTGTGGTTTGCTCCTTCCTTCACCGCAGTGGTCATAACTCTGTCCCTGTCTCCTCTTGTGTTGCCAAGATCATTTGCTGAACAATTCCACGGGCATTTCTGGAAATTTGCGCGCACTCAAAAAGGGAGAAACTTTTCCCCTCACCTCCAACATAAATCCAAACTTGCAAAAGATTCACAGGCTTATGAAGACACATTCTCAGCAAAAGATGCTTCTGCAGAGGGAAGGAGAAAAGGCAATTAGTAAGAAAAGAGTCCCCCGGAGATATAATGGGAAACAGATAATGAGGGAAATGTCAATGGAGGGGGATTGGCACAAAATGTCCTCCATGGAATATCTCTTCCTAGGGAATGTGTGGCAAGGGAGAAGCCCTTTTCTGGGCGTTTTTGGCAACCAGTGCAAATCTACCAGAGAAAAGAAACGTAATCGGCACCAGCCAAGACATGACTGGGGCCAATACACATGAAGACCCCTAAACCTGAGTAAGGAGTTCTTGAATGTCCTTCTTCATGGGCTACTAATGTTATTGAATTTTTAGCTTTTTAAAAAATTATTTACACCCTCCCCCCATTCCCATCACCAGCTCTGGCACTACCTCTGCCCAAAAGTATGGGCCTATATTTTGGGACGCTCCAGGAGCTGCCAAAATAAATATCAAATGAAATCAAAGACACAAAAAATCCAGATGTGGTCAGAAGTTCATTTCTGGTTTCCTTGTCTTAATGTTAAACAGTGCAAGGGTGTGTGTGTGTGATCTGTTTGAGAGTCCCTGCATTGCTGTTCCCAGAGGCCCTTTTTGTGGTTGGGAGACAGCTGTGGTCTGCAAATTTTGCCCCCCAAACAGCTTTTGGGGCCTTTGGCTACCCCTGCATTGTAGGCTACTTCTTTAGAAACCAGTGGCCCTCCCCCTCCCCCTGACTGAGTGGCCTCCTGGAAGGGCTGCTGGTTTTGCCAACTGGAAGCCAAGAGCAAAGGCTGCCCGGGCCTTGTTAACAACCCTGATTAGTGCTGCGAATGCAATTAAAGAAGCAAGATAGCTTATAAAAGAATGACCTTCCAAAGGGGCTGGACTTAGGAAACCTGGAAAGGTCTGGAATTCCAAGGCAGTTCTTCACGGAGATTAACTTGTGAGCCTCATAGGTTCAGCAGGGCGGCTTGGCTTGCATTGTGCAAAGTGTTTGAGTGTTCTTTTCCTACGCTTGCATGTGATGCAAACCTGTGTGAAGTTTTGTACGCTTACCTTCACTACTCCCTGAACAGCAGATGCGGGGGTGCTCCCCCCCAAGACTGGATGATTGGAAGATTTCCCCCCAGCTGCCAAAAAAACCAGTTCTCTGCAAGGAGAAAGCCCGCGCCGCTCCTTGTGATCTGATTTTCATCTTGGATGGTGAAGTCACACAACTCCCCACTGACCGCCTGAACTGCCAGAGTCCAGAGAAGCAATTTTCACCGTCTCTTCCACTGCGCCTGTGAATTACAGAGCCGGCCGGACCCCATGGGTGCCGTCCCAAGGCCACACCTGTTCCAACTGCCTTCAGAGTCCTTTCTTTATTTGCCAAGGTATGACTCACTCCACAGTTTCAGCAGCTCAGAGACGCATCAGACCCCCAACCCCCACCCCCAATTTGGACCCAAGAGCTTATCTGCTTTTCAGATTAACCTGGCAAGAAACTGATACTTGATTGCTGTTTTGGAAACTGAAACTAAAAGCCCACTGCTATGATCCCATGTTTTGCAATAAACAGGGGAGTTTAAGGAGGTTTCCTGGGGTGCACCGGGCAATGGCTCATCCAGCTGACCAGCTCAGCTGTTCTTATGGTTACAGAGAAACAGGACACAAAGAAATATTGCTCACAAGTGGGATGGTCTGAGTTGCTGTCATCTCTCTCAGCTCTGGAGTGAGTCCTCGGAGGGTAGTTAACACAGCTCGTGTTACTGCTCGTTGGTTGACCGTAAGATCCCAAAGCTGGGAAGCAGAAGACCAAAGGCAGTTGCTTCTCCTGCTACCTTTGTAAAGCAACGATCTCCAACCTTGTTACTTTAAGCATTATAGCAACAATAACATTAAGGTCTGGAGTGTTCACTGTTATCATTACAGTTAACTGATTGCATGTATGAGACACCAACAGCATTCCAGCCATAGTTTGCAAAAAGAAATATTCATTTATATGCACAGATGCAAAGGAAGAAGTGATTTTTTTTTTAAACATTAAAACAGAATTACAATCTCACTCAAGTACAGAAGGAATACTATGGCCCAGATGTGCTGCTGCCCAGGTGCTGCTAACCATAGGTAAAGGTGACTCCAGTTGTCCCCTGATCCCCACCCCATAGATGTTTAGCTTTAAATCAGAGTTGGGCTAGAGGCAGCCCTTTAAAGAGAGGCCATTTTCAAAGAGAGAGGACTGCTTCTCCATAATAAAGGACACATGGCCACCCTCCGAAACCTGAACTGTCCTGGGCCTGTGTGGTGATACTGGCAGCCAAGGGAAACCTGCTCAGCTGGGCTGTTATGCTGAACAGTCCAGAGCTGTTCCGTGTTCCCGGGGATTTTAATAACTGAGACTGAAGGCTTCTCTGTGTCGTGCTGTTTCCCATTGTTGAAAAATCCATCTTTGGAGACTTTCTCTTATGGAGATTTAGTCAAACCACTCAAGAAATGTAACTTCCCACAACGATTCCCACCATTTAATAGTCAGCATCTTCGTCTGACCACGTCCAGCATGGAACCAGCCAGCAGGAGCTGAATTATCTGTGTACCTTCATTATAGATATTAAACGATTATTTGGCCAGGAAGAAATGAGCATCCCAGAGGAGACGGAACACGGTCATCTTGAGCGGTGCCTGGAACAATCATGCAACTTCCTTCCTTTTGCCCAGAGTTGTAGAGACGGTGTGTGTGTGTGTGTGTGTGTGTGTGTGTGTGAGAGAGAGAGAGAGAGAGAATACGTTGTCTCAGTCAACACAGGGATGCAGATCTTTAACTATTTCATCTGCCCATGTGAGGATGAGCCATTTCCACAGTCTTCCTCACTCTGAAAAGGAATATTCTGGCACAGCTTTCACCTGGTATTCATATCCCTCAAAGTGCTTTGGGAACTATTCTGTACAAAAATACACATGGGGCAGTTTTTCTGTTGCAAAAATAGCATTCTCTATGCAATTCCCACCATTTTGGCATATGCAAAAAGTTCAGTTTCCAGAAAAACATATTGCTTTTTAGGGCAAACCCCGCCATTTTTAACTCATGTGTAAAAATGTTTATTTCTGCACAGAATAATTTTCTAAAATACTTTCGGAGGTCTGAATTCTGAGCAAAAACTGTACAAAATTCCCACTTCTGTGTTGTTGTTGATCAGATTTCCAGGGTGCTGGGAGACCCATTATTTTTTCCCCCAACAGGGAAGTGGATAATACAGGATATTCAACAACTTCATTGTCCAGTGGTTCATTTGCAGGCACAATTCAAAGTGCTGGTCATGGTTTTTAAAGCCCTGTCAGGTTTGGGTCAAGGGTCTCTGAAAGCCTGTGTCTCCTTCTAAGACTCTGCCTGACTTTTAAGATCTTTGAGGGAAGCCTTTCTCTCATTCCCACCACCATCACACTTGCTTTTGGTGAGGACACAGGAGGGAGGGCCTTCTTGGCAGCTGCTCCCAATTTCCTCCCGTGGGGGGCTCACTTGGCCCCCTTCCTGCTCTCTTCTCCCTGCCCCAACAGGCAGAGACCTTTCTCTTTAGGCCTTTGGCTCTTAACGCACTCTGACAGAAGAGTCTTTCTATAGGGTGCATTTTTATTTTATCCTTAGTATTATTTTAAATGTGTTTTAAATTGTTGTAATTGTTCTGACATTCTTTCCATCCCTACTCTGAGGGCTGCAGGAGAGGAGAAGAGGCAAAAACCGGAGGTCCAAAAACCAGGGTTCCCATCTTGCCAGTGAAACCAGGCTGAACTCTAGAAGAAGAGCCTGGAGGGGCCCATGGCCAGTGTGTGTGTGTGTGTGTAGATCAAGGTGGGCACGGAGCCCCGGGTGTCCATGCAGCAGCACCCTTTCACTTCATCCAGGCAGTGGTCCCTGAGAGAAGCCCACAGAGAGAGCCGCTTGAGACAGTCTGCCAAATCTTGCAGGATCAATAAAGCGAAAACGACTTGGGAAAACATGCTCATAAACTCCCTCATTCTCTCTCTCTCTTTCTTTTATTCGCTCTTTATGATTCCATTTCAAAGGCAGACAGGAGGCGGTTGAGCCAGCAAATGTTTGTTAAATACTAATCAATTATTAATTGGTCCATAAATTATTGAGGGGAGGGTTCTCTCCCACCCACTTCGGTGGGTTAATGCCACCCGCAATGAGATCTGTGTCCATTACTGACTTGTTCAAGCTTCTGGGAATAAATCCTCCATAATCAATATGGTTTCCGCTCATTTGTACTGTTCTTGTCTCATTCAGGCTATGTTTAGTGCCCAATTAAGGATAGTTTATACGCCAGCGTAAGGGTCAGGTTTCTCTCCCTGCTTTAAGCTGAAGACTGTGTTCAGCCAGAGACAGACAGAGCTATCAACTGGTCCAGGAAGGAAGTACAAGGCGCTGCCGGGCTCCCCGTGCCAAAAGGGCCACTGGCCTGCTGGCTCCCCTTGTCAAGAGCATGTGTGCAGACAGGGGAAAGCAGGACGCGGCTCAGAGCAGAGGGTCCAAAATGGTGCCACTTGCAGACTGAAGGGGCACCAGGAGTGGATGGTGGCATTGGTCTATACAAACTTTGAGAGGCCCTGGAGGGGGACCTGGGAATGGGAATGGGGAACTGTCTGAGACCTTTTTCATGCACTGAGGGCTTTGAGAGCTCTTTTCCACCTCCCACCTCTGCCTGAGACAAGGAGAGTGGTCCCTGGCTGGTGGAAAGGGCTTTTTCACCCACAGAATGCAGACCCCGAACAGTGGAGCAATGAACCCACTGTGGGCTTCCCAGCCCAACTTCAAAGGAGCTCTCCAAGGTGGGGCCAGCACCCTGGAAATCTCTAACAACAGATGTTTGGACTACAGATTTGCCATTTAGCCAGCAAGGGGGCCACTATTTGCTGCAGCGCATCTTGAGGGATGGACGGAATGGCTGACAATGTGAAACTGGAAAATATGTTTCTAGACTTGCGTTGGGAATATTCTGGTGAGAAGGATCCTGGACATATCTTCATGGTTTGGGACTTACTCTATGCAAAATTCACACTTCTTAAAATTTTATAGGAAAGATCATTTTCTGCACAGCACTTAATATTTCTGGATTCTGTATGTGAATTTTGCAGTTCCACACTGCAGATGGTGCAGTTTTCAAAGACTTTCTGGCAGTGGGAAGAAAATTGCTAGAACAACTTTTTGCTTTTTATGAGAATGAAATTAGCTAAGAATTGTATTCCTGCTCATCACTCTGGGCATTTGGGGTGGGTGAGAGTGGGGGTGGGGAGCAGGTGACACACACAGGAAGCTGGGGGAGACGGGAACCAAGTCATTCAAGCTTTTGTGGCTGGGAAATCTCAAGAGTGAGAGGGTGGCAGCCGGAGGAGAGAGTGCTCAGAATGAAACCTCTCTCTCTCTCTCCTCCCCTCGATTTGTGACGGCCACACTTGCTAGGCTCTTTCTTCAGATGAAACAACCCACTCAGTACAAGGGAAGCAGCACAAATTGAGAGTTGTGCCATTCAGATGGGGTTTCAGTGCAAAGATGCCCACTTCTCAGCATGTGCATGAGAGAGGCAGCAACTACCTACTGCAAATCAAACCTCTTTCCCCTCCCCAGTCCCCCCTGGTGCATTTTGGCAAGAAAAGGGAGAGGTATCTTGCTGGACCCGAAGCAGCCAGCCTCTTCCCATAGGGAAGGCATCCTGCTCTACTGATTGCTAAGAAGATCACCAAGTGATGACCCAAAGTTTCCTCCAGTACTTAAACAACAACAACCACCATGAATTGATTGCTGAAAAGGGCCCTGCCTGTTCTTTCACTGGACTTTTTGTCAGCCCTCCACCTACTCCTACCTCCTCAAATGAACAGCCAGGTTCAAGTACCTGGATCTTGTTATCAGTCCCAACCAGAGGAGGCCACCAAACAACAGACTCAGTGGGTCTATGCTGGGTAGGAGTAACCATCAGGATTTGGCCAAGGGGGCAGCACAAAGGTAGGGTTGGTGGATCAAGGTCCAGGGGAGAGATGGGGGAGAAGCTGTAGCTGCTTCCTAGCCAGGTTCAATGGGAGCATGCAAAGGAACATCTGGATGGAGGCCTGGCAACCTCATGTTCTGGCCCCACGTCCCTCAGCCAGGACAGCCAGATTCACAACTGTGGTCACAGAGCACATACACCTTGATCAGATCTCCATCATTCTCCCTCCTCATTCGGTTGTCTCCTTCCTGCCAAAATCCTTACGACAGAGCATCCCATAAAAGACAGGGCTCACTTACAGCTGCAAAATCACCAGCAAGGGAGGTGTCATGTTGCCTGAAATGAAATGCTTTCCTCCAGGGGCAGATCATACACTATGAGTCTCCACCTGGTGCATACATGTCCATATGAACCAGTCCTCTGGCTGGGCTTCTGCGAATGATCCCTCCCCTCCCACCCCTAAACTTACAGCATAGAGCAGGAGCTGACAGCAGCAAAGAAGCTTTCGGGAAGAGTGAGTTTGTGCACAATGCACAGTTACTCAGAGTATTTAAGCTGCAGGCCACACTCTCCTGTATTTGCATGACCGATATGGGTAACTCCACTTCCCTCGCAGCCGATGCTTCTTGTATATTCCTGCAGAAGCAGTCTGGGAAGGTCAGATATCTTTGCAGTAGGCAGTGACCCAAAGGAGCCACATCCAACACAGGGGCTGTTTCTGCACTAGACTGGCCCCTCCCGAAACTGCAAACCCCAGGATTCCATAGGATGTTGAAAGTGGAATCATAGTGCTATAACAGTCTAGTGTGGAAATGGCCAAAGTTTTGGACGAGAGAGTAATTCACTGGGTTTGCACTTATTTGTGAAAATATCTCACTTCCAAAGGCTGACGGTGGGATGGACCACATCTTGCCTTGAAAACCTGCACATTTCTGAGGCTTGCTGTCAGAAATTTTGGTGAAAAAGGAAAATATGCACAAAATCAGATGTACCTTGGAAAAACACATATGCATTCATTTGAAATACCGTACACTTTGGGGGGAAATGCAGATGAAATATGAATGTTGAAGGGAAAAAAAACCCTTACGTTTTATATAAAATGTTAATGTTTGGAAAAAAATTCATATGTGCTGGAAAAGAAATGGCTCATAACCAGAAGCCTAGATTTCTTCACAAAGTCTAACAGCTGAATTCAAATCTGGGAGAAGAGGAGGATGCTGGTGAGATTTTGAGGCTGGTAGCCTTCAGACTGAGAGGGAAAAAGAATATCTGAAAGCACTGAAAGTTTCCAGCTCATTTTCTTTGAGTTTCCCTGCATAGTCTCAGGACTGCATCCAAACTCTTTCTTGAAACATTTTGGGTAACCCTCCTTTCCTCTTCCCTTGGGTCCTTCTCTTCCTCCTCTCACAAATCACATGGTGCATCTGGAGGTATGGAACATTTCAGAAACTGATTCCCACCAACTTCTACTGAGCACTTTTTAATTATCATCCAGCTATTACAGTCAAAGTGCTAGAGTGTTCCTGTGCCTATGACTTCAACTTGCCTCTCGACTTTATGGCAACCCCATGAATTCCATGGGATTGTCTTAGGCAAGAGGTTTTTTGCCAGTTCCTTCCTCTGAAATATAGCCTACTGAAGCTGGGATTCATTGGTGGTCTTCCATCCAAGTCCTAACCAGGGCTGATCCTGCTTAGCTTCCAAGTTCAGACCAGATCTGGTCCTTTAGGGTATGCAGGAAGTCCACAGGTGAAGCACCCGTGAGAAGGTAGCCACCCAGCCTCTGCTTCAAAGTCTCCAGGGAGCGAGAGAGATGTCTCCATCACCTTCTAGGGAAGCTCAGATTCTGCACATGTCACAGAAAGGTCCCCAAAAGTCACACCCAGACCCTCTCACTCTGCTCATCCTCTTGCAAATGTCCCTTTCACCTGGTGTGTTGGCTACCTGCTGACATGGCTGGGAGGTCACATGCATGCAGGTCATCGTCATTATCAGAACAGTTTTAGTAGCCCAGGTGTCCTCCTTTTCCTTTGGGAGAAGAGGAATCCCACTGGGCTTGGGGCATTGCTCCTCCTCCTTTCGCTCTCGTCTCCTGGATCTCTTGGGCAGCAGGATTGTGTCAGTGGGATGCAGGGGACAAAAATACCCCTCACTTCCCCAGTCTCCTCCTGCCCTGGTTTATTCTGACACAAATGCAAATCCCTGGTGAGCATCTGGGCTGCAGCTGCCCGGAGTTAACCCTTTTGTGTGCCTTTTGAAAGAAGGGGAAGGGGAGAGGGGGAGGAGGTCCTTGGGTGGTGATAACTCATGCAGCTTCAAAGTGATGCAATGGAACATGTGGAGGCAGGTGCAAAGGACATTTGTTCCATGGATTTGGGAGCTCTCTGTGCAAAGGCCCATGTGCACAAGCCTCCCACCAAACTGCATCCAGTTTTAGCTCTCAAGAGTACTCACTTTTGTTCTCTCGCTGCAATACATCGCTGAGCATCCCTGGATCTTGCTCCGCCTGCTAAGCAAACCCACTCACCCTCATCCAGGTGATTCTATAACATAGAAATATTACTGTATTTTCCTGTGCAGAAAATGTTATTTTCGGTATACAAGAATCATGTGTGAATTTTGCACAGAGTAAGTCCCGAATTACAAGTAGGCACTGAAAACTCTGTGGTTTTCAAAGATTTTCTTGTAATGGGAAGAAAATTGCTGAAATTATTTGTTGCTTCCTTTGAGAAAAAACTCAGTGAAGAATTACATCCCTATGAATAAATTCACACCCTGGATCTTGATAAAGGGCCTGACTGGAAATAAGGCTGTTTGTGAGACGTGAGATTCCTCTTCAGCCAGGAGGTAAGAGAAGAGCTCTGATCGGGGTTGTGGGTCTCTGGCATTCCCAGGTGAGGCTCAGCCTGGAAAACCACATTTACATTTATTAAGTATTGCCTCTCCCAAGCCAGAGGCAATGCGGCAACTATTGAAAATATCCAGACATGTTCCAAACCCAATGAGACAAAAACAGTGGCTCTCCCTCCCTGCTAAGCAGTAAACAGACCTAAAAGGCTCCCCTGCTCCTCTGGAGCCCTTGCTGTGATTTGGGTTAATTAAACTTGTGCCCAAGGGCTCCGGTTGGGAGCAGGGTCGTGCTGCATTTTCCAAAGGTCCCGCTTCCACAATGCCCCCTGCCCTACCTCCCACACACAGACAGGCAGAGTGTAACCTTGGCTTTCTTAAAGTCAGCCCATAGATCAAGAGAAGAAGCAACAGCCAGTCCTTCACAGGCATGAAGAAGGGGCTCAGTTTTGGTCTCTGGCATCAGCTTGGGATGATGACGACAATGATTTTATTAAAGGATTGGAAAGAAAGGCGCCTCTATGTCTTCAACCCTGCAGAACCACTTCCAAAGAAAGGGGAGCTACATGGAGAGAGAGCCTGTCCTGGCAGAAAGAGGCTTCCTCCCCCATGCCAGTTCTCAAATCAAAGTCCACAAGCCTGCAGCTCCCCATCTGGCCAAGAGCTTGAGTCTCCATGGAACCCCCCCAGGTCTTGCTTTTAAGTCATCAGCTTCCACGTGTGCACAGGTGAAATCACAGAGATGGCAGATGGCCTCTTCTCAAACTTGGATGGAGGGGAACAATGCAATCCCAGTCTGTGGGAGTGATGGGAAGTGAAGGCTAGGGATTTGTCAGAAACCATCAGGAGCAGTGCTTGTTGGCTTCAAGGAAGGTCTCCTTAGGAGTAAAGGGGCTCCTTAAGAGGAGGATTTTCCCCATCAGCTGAACAGCTTACACCTGAACCTGGGTGGGATCTCAGGCTGGTCAGCAGCACATAAGCCTCACTGCTGAAAGCAACGCCCTTCCTCAGCACTGGACATTTTTTTTAAAAAAGTTAATGTTTAATTAAGATGCTTTTCAGAAATAAGCAAGAAAATTTTTGTCAACATTCCTGCTTTTCCATAATTATGATTTTAAAATAGATTAAAAATCCTTTCCCCTCTTCCTTCCTCAAGTCTTCCATTTTAGTGCTTTCCACATTGGATTTATGCCTTATAGTATTATCTAACTATTCCTCATCAACAATCTTTTTATCCATTACATTACCTCTACATATATTGGCATTTTCCTTAATGGGTTACATAGAATAGATAATTTTAACTTTTAGTTGAATTTGATTTGTCTTTCTTTCTTCCAAGTGTTTTTGATGCATTTTATAACTGGTCTTCATTCATTCTCAAATTGTCGTAGTGATTTATCTTTTAGTAGGGCAGGCAATTTCTTTATCTCTATCATATCTAAATTTTTTCATGAGCTAATCTTCTATTAGTGGCATTTCTTTCGGGCATTTTCCATTTTTGTACCTAAATTATTCTAGCCAAAGTAATCAAATATAACAGTACTTCAGACTTTTCCTTAATTGTTGAGTGATTATCAGTCATATTCAATAAATATGTTTCAGGCTGCAACACAAATTGTATGCCTACTATATTCCCAGTCGTCCCATGCATTTGTTTTCAATAACTGTTGGCCACAGCACATGCCCATCACATGTGGAAGAAAGTTCCTTTGTTTGTCTCACATATCCAGCAGTTTCCATCTCCCTTTTTACATACCTTAGCTAATTTGTTTGGCATTTTATACCATTAGTATAACATTTTGTAATAATTTTGTTTTACTCTTGTGTTTAATGTGAATTTTAAGTCTTTGTTCCATGATCTTTGCCATCTCCCCAATGCTATCATATACTCAATGTTTTTATAAGTCTTCCTGAGCGCCAGATTTTGCTGCCTTTTCTTGGAGGTCAGGCAACCTGAGACCCCTGTCGTGGTTTGATCTGCTGATTCCTCTCTCTGGACTCACTTGACTTTGCCCCTGGAAATATCCCCATCTGGTTGCTGACCAGAACGGCTTGGACCCTGGGCTGGTACTGGGTGTTCTTTGTAGGTCCTCTTGACCCGGCTTACTACCTTTTTGGCAGGCCTTTGCTTTTGATTTGGTTCTGTTTCATGGATAGTAGCTTTGGGTAGCCTTTACCTGCCTTGTCTGCTAGTTGCATGGCAGGAGTTTACTGGCTCTGACTGGGAATTGCTTGATCCTTCTGCTGGAAAGTGCTTTCCCTGACCCACACTGTAATCTCACCCCACTCTGTGCATGAATCTCTGTTGGGCATGAAAGTACAACTCATGAGTGGAACGGAGTGGGGGGGTCTCAGGGATGCTATTGCATTATCATCTGCGTGGAGCAGAGACCTCGATGGAAGGGAGGTTGCAGCAAGTCATGTCATACTCCATCACAATAGAAGGAGGAAAGTGGAGAGGTCTGGAAGTTTCCTTCATTTGTAAATAATTTTAAAGACATGAAATTGGGAGTGTGCCCACACCCTGCAAGTCCAGGAAAGGAGCTAATAGCTTCCAAGACCAGAGTGCCTGCCACAGGCAACAGTAATATGTTGTGTGGTGTGTGTGTGTGTGGGGGGGGGCAGTGAAGAGGCAAAAGGGGAAGCAGATGATTGCCAAGGATGAGATGAGACATCCATCTTTCTTCCCATTAGTTCGAGATTTTTCTTTCTTTGGTGGTTGTTGAGAAAGTCCAAAGCTGTCCAGGACTCCTGGGGAACTTGGGATCAGTTCCAGCAGCAGTTCTCCCTACAGCTGTTTAAAGCATCAGTTGTTGGGCTTCTCTCTCAAATGATGGTCTTTCATGTCTTCTGCAATAAACCCCATGTATAATCAATGCATATGGAGAAGAACCATTTGCTGAATCGTTCACTTGGAGCTGTGTCATGTCCCATCCCAAGGACTCAAAGGAAGCAACAGCATGTTAAAACCATGAAACTCTTTCAGGTACAAACCTGGACCCCCCCAACTCAAAAGGTTTGATCCCTAATTGCTTCTGATCCATACAGCCAATAACAGTGGTGGGACACATTTGTCAGCCTGGCTCTAGATTGCTTGGAGCATGAAGGTTTTCCACAAGGACCCAGGTGGAAACTTTACACAAAAAATGTTTCAATTTTTCAGATGACTTTAGTTGACTTGGTAAGTTTCTGTTCTGTTCTAAGATGCTAATTTGATCCCAGCATTGTTTCCTCCAAGGTTCCTCGGCTGCTTAGAAGAGAAGCCCCATGAAGACCCTGGAAAGGTTTGCCATTCCTGACCCTGGACATGCAAAAATCGGCCCCTGTTTCTCTTCAGGTTTTGCTCATGAACTTGAAGAAGACTTGGCACATGTTAGCATCATATCATATGGACTCTTGGTAGTGTGTTATGCCCAGGAAGTAACAAGGCTGAACGTGGAGATATTTGAATTTTCACTAAAGGCATCGTTTGTAGGATGCCTTCCATTTCAGCAGCATGGTAAATTTGCTCTGGGTTTTAGTGTAAACTTTAACAGAGCTATCTAAAGTGTTGCACACAGAATACACATCTGTGAGCCTGACCGTGAACAACCCTCTCAACATACACATTTTTATGAGTCTTTTTCTGTTCTGCCCTTTCCCCTGAATTGGAACTCAGGGTGGCTTAGAGATTAAAACAAACACGGTATAGTTAAAACATACAAAAGACCAAAATAAAAATGCAATTAAGCTATCAGTTACATTAAAAACAGTTTAAAACATACAACTGAAGGTAATTAAAAAAGCAGTTTGAAAACAGAACAAGCAGTTAGGGAGTGAAAGGATAAATGGTGGCTGAGTTTGTCAGAAGCCTGCCTCGTATTGGTGGCCCTCCTGTCCTCGGGCATAACAGCCCTCTTTCTCGGAGAAAGACAGAGGCAGCCAAGGCAGCAAAATCTGGCCAGGCGAAGAGCCTGTACAGCACCGCTTTCTGAACAGGGTTTGATGGGGTGGAATGTGTCCAGAGGAGGGCAACCAAGATGATCAAAGGTCGGGAAACCAAGGTCAACTTAGGGAGGCAGGGATGCTTAGCTGGCAGAAGAGAAGAAGAAGAGGGGATGCAATATTTGAAGGGATGTCTTGTAGAAGTCCCATTTGGGAGGAAAGGGGGATATATATCAAATAAGGGAAGATGGAGGGAGCTTGTTTCTGGCTGCTCCAGATATTAGAACATGAAGCAATGGATTCAGACTGCAAGAAAGGGAATTCCACCTGCACATATTGGTGGCAAGAGCTGTTTGGCAGTGCAATAGATTGCCCCAAATGAGCGAGGTGGAGTTTCCTTCTTTGGAAGTTTTAAACAGAGGCTGGATGAATGCCTTTTGGGCCAGCTGTGGTTGTACATTCCTGCATGGCAGAATGGGGTTGGACTAGGTGGCCCTTTGGATTCCTTCCAGATGCATGGTCCTTTGCAATCTGCCAGCATGGCCCTTCATTTCCTCACCATCTGCATGGAGTGTTTCCATTCCAGGGAAAGGGAACAGGAGAAACTCACAAGCCTGCACCTGGTGACCTCAACTTTCTCTGTATCTTTTGCCGTTGACTTAATCTGACAGAATTGCTTTATTAATTCAGCCAAGATGGATCTTTTGACCAGGCTGAGAGCTTTTTAGACTTCTATTTTCTTGGCTCAGGAACAGTCTGGACTTTCACGCAAGAGAAGGAAGCCCACTGGCTTGAAACTCCATCTGCCCCCTGCTTCTGATCAACTAGAAATAATGCAGGACGAAGCTGTCCTACAGTGTCCTTTCATAGTTTTGCTTCCATCTCGACTCAGCTGGAACCACCAAGTACGGAGTCAGCAAAAAATGAGGGAACAATAGAGAACAGAAAGTCTTTCTTTCCTTAAGAAAGGGCTTATTAGATGGAGTCTATTCCTGCTGTGCTTAGTAGCATCTTGCTACCTTGGAATGCCCTCAGCTATGCTGCAATAAATGTGACTTTTTTTTCATTAATCGAGAAAATTCATATGGCTGCATGAATCTCTCTGCCCTGGGAGACCAGGTTGGAGCCCTCCCTGCCTTCTTCCACCAGCAAGCAAAGACTTTTTCAATTGAGCAAGCGCTTAGCAGCTAAGGGCTCAACCAGAAGCTGGGGGAAAAAAGCCTCTGGAAGTATATCAAGAATTTCCAATTCTTTGTGTTCTGATTTTAGCTGCAAATGCCCAGGTTTATGTTCAGTTTCTTTGGCCATTTCCGCATTAGACTGTTATAACGCTATGATTCCACTTTCAACATCCTATGGAATTCTGGGGTTTGCAGTTTTGGGAGGGGCCAACTGGTTTTGATTTTTATATTCTAAATGATTGTTTTATTTTTCTTTTAACTTCACTACTAATTTTAATTCATGCACCTTGTATTGACTCATGCATGAGGTTCCTTGGATCCCATTTTAGGAAAAGGTGGAAACGCAAATTTAAATCAATACAAATCTTTGGGTAAGCTTTGGCTTCACATTTCATTCTCCTGAATTTGCTTTGTCCCATCTGGGAATGTGCAAAGTCCCCATATTAGAGTGTCATGCGATTGCAGCTTGTATTTCTTCATGTCCCCGATGACTGGGGACCCATTTATTTGGCTCAACGTTTGGGAGCTTTCTCTCTCTCTCTCCCCTCCCTCTCTCTTGACTGCCTGTAATTTACTTGCCCAGAGCCTTCAAAATCATGAAAAGTCCAATGAGATCACCAAGAATATAAAAACAAAGCATTCCCTGAGTTGTTCCATTTGGGCCCAAACTGCAAAGCTCATAGAAATGAGTGCTTTATTTAGAGTGGATTCACTAAATCAAATCATTGGAGCAGTTGATAATTCCACGTAAAAGTGGAAGGCAGTAGGAATGGAGGAAGGGAACCACACATTGACTGTGAGTTTGCAAGACCTAAACAAGGCACATCTTGTTCAGAGAGCTGTCATAAGTCAAACCCAACTTGATGGCACATGGCCTCAACAGCAAAGGGAAACATTAAAATTCATGCTAACAGAGCAAACTGCTTCCCAAATAACCTGACTTTGCAAGACCTGAACAGGTTTGCTGGTGACTCCTGAAGATCTCTCATTCAGAGGACTTCCCTAAAGTGAAGCTTGATCACAAACCACAAAACCAAAAGATATTTCCCATTTTCTCCCTTTATGAAATGCTCGTGCTCAGGGCTGTGCGTCAATTTGTTAACCTGTAGTTGTGGCTGTCTGAGGCTTGGGTGCATGTAACCAGAAAATCAAGTGTGTGTGGGTGTGCAGAGCAGTTTCCGTGCTTTTGCACTCAGAAAAACGCTCAGCTGATTGATCTGAAGCCCGGCTGTGCAGGAGAGGTCAGTGGAAGACGATCCACACTTATTTTGAGATAGATAGGCCTATTTACAGGAGTTTAAAGTTTAATGCACAGCATTCGAGTGGAGGGTGATCGGCTTGGTTTTTCCATTGACTTTGTTGGCATCAGGTCTGCCAGATGATTGCTGTGCTTGAACAGAGACTTTCGGCAAGCAGTTTGCTGTGTTACGGAAGGAAAGAGATCTAGGCTAAGGCGTTTATCATTTTTGTTAAAAATATAGTTTTCCCCTGCCTGCTTGAAGTTGTGGGCTCACCAGATCTGTTCTGCACAGCTCTGCATGCATGCATGTTGCATATCCCATGAACCTTAATTTGGGAAATAAACAGAGGCAGGGGGTAGAATGGGAATGAGTGTGGCCGGTTGCCATGGAGACCCAGGAGAATGTCGGTGGAGGGAGGCATCCTCTTCTGGCCCCAGAGCTTTCCAGAGAAAGAGAAGAGATGCCTTGGAAACAAAGGCCAAATACTCCCTTCATTTACCTTTGCTGCTGTTGCTCTTGATTGCCTGCACATTTCTCATTCAACCCAAATACTTTGATTGCATTGTAGGCACAATAAACTTTTCTCCTATTTTTGAGAAAAATCCCAACTTGCATGCTTACTCTTTTTTTTCCCCCTGGGAGTGTCCAGATTGGTAGGTTTTGAAGAGGCCCCTCATCAACCACCCCTTTGGAGACAGGACCTGGAAGCTGAATGGTGAAACTCTTCCCAGAAGGAAACCACTGCAGCAGAGAATGGCAGCTCCTTCCAAAGAGGCATTACCTACCACAAAATTATCTTGAGGAAAGCTGAATTATGGAACTCCTTGCTCCAAGAAAAGCTCTGTGTTGTCACTACTCTGGGTTGTCTGTGTTTCTCTTCATTTCCTTAAATATTCTGCTGTGCTGATTAGATCTTCCCAATGAAAAGAGGCTTTGAGGCTCAGCTGCAAGATGATGATGGTGGTCGTGATTAGACTATCATGCGATCACTGATCCGCCCGTGCAAATATTTGTTTTGGAGATGCATCCAACTAGAATATCATCTTTCTCATTTCTCTTTACTGTGGCAGACCTCAGTTTTCATCTTCAACTTGTTTCCAAGACATAATTCTTTCCTCAGATTTGGGATCTGAAGTGGAAAGAGAAGCCATGACAGCACGAGGACTTCTTAGAGCTGATACTTTGGAGATGCTAATTGTATAATCTGTCACCTTTTTTAAAAAAAAAAGTATGTGGAAAAAAATAGGTTTGGAAGCATTTGGATAGTAGCATTTGGCACGTCTTCAGACAATCCCATTGGTTGGTCTATCAGTTATTCTTTTAAGGCGTGCAAAATACTAGGAAGGCAAGATCTGCTGAGGATTTCCCTAACCAATGCCAGCAAGGTGTTTACTTGTGTTTAGGCAAGCAGTGGCCATGCTGCTTTACGAGGAAGGTGTCCTCTCCCCAAAAGCCCCCCTGCCCGCCTTGGAGGGCCAAGGCTGCCGCCTTGGCAGGAAAAGTGAGGATTTAATGGTGTGTCATATTCCTCCTGGCCCCAAAGGTCCCCTGAGGCTGCTTGAGATGTAATGCGCTGCCTGTGGGTCAGTAAGCTATTTCTACATGGGGGAGGAAGGGAAAGAAAAAGGGAGAAGACAAGGCCAGATGGGAAGACGGCAAACAGACCCATGGAGCCTAGGATTGGTAACACAGGCTTACATTTCCCTCTCCCTCTGCTCGTTCTGGAAAATCTCCTCGTCTTTGGATCTTGGAGCCCTGCACAGTTTCATAATTTTTTAAAATGTGCGTGTGAATAAAATTTGTTCATTCCTGTTTCTTTTCTTCTGATGTTAAGTTTTGCTTCAATTCATCCCCCATCTTTTCTTTCCCCCATAAATTCAGCCTTTCTCAAGTTGTGATAACTGGGGTAGACTGTTATGAACCATATCTGAACAAACATTTCTTCAGAGTGATACATACAGCTGGGAAGGGACCAAAAATAATACTAATAAATAAATACCAATCTCTGAACTGCAATCTCTGTAGCATGACGGGAGGAAAAAAACCCTATGGTCAAGTGGAAGAGAATTTCTAGTCCGTGGTGTGGTTGTGAAATCCATCCTGAATGTGGGGAGGGAGGGACAGATGGTCTGTCCAGGCAAAATGGGGCCGATCCAGGTGGGAATGGGTCATAGAAGGCTTGCTTAAGTCTTATCTCTAAAAGTGCAATTTCACAGTTGTTCATTTTCTCTCCCCCCCCCAACACATGTATACCCCTCTTTATGCCAGAAATTCAGTGGAAAGGCAGCTTTCACTTTTTTTATTTCTCGTATTCTCACCATGCAGTTACCTCTTATTTGTTATGCCAAGGGAACGGTATCGCTCTGGATCCACTGGAGAGCAAGAGAAACAAAGCACCCGGTGGAGTTTTCCTGGAGAGGAATGGCTAATGGGACCCAGGAGAGGCAGCTCTTTCTTGGTGCCTCACATTTCTCTTTCTAGGATTTGTGTCCAAGGATAACTTTGCCACGGCCAAGGGCGGAGGGCTGTGTGCATTCCTGTCAGTGGGGATTGCCACCGAGGACAGGGAACAGTTCTATATTGGCTTTGGCAAAGCAGATGCAACCAGCATAAAAGCCTGCCTAATTTATTCAAAGTAGGGCGAAACTGTAGGAGAAATCTTCCGATCCCCTATCCTTCATTCTAGGTTCACAAAGTGGCAGCGTTGCGGCTCTTCTGGCCCCAAAATATCTGGCAGATCCCTCTGGGTGCCCCTGCCTGCTCTTCTGCAGATGGCCTCTTGTATGGAGAAAAACAGGGCTGCTTATGCCATCCACACTTCCTTCCTCTCCCTGTGTTTTCTCTGCTTCTCAGTGTCTTCCATCTGCTTTACACACCTTGAGATGGGAAAGCTCTGGTCAAGACCCTGCGTTGCTTCAGTGCAGTGTAAACATCCACTGCTGGACTGAGGTGACCCACCCCTTCAGCTGAACATCAACAAAGAGCAATGCGTGTGTGGAAATAGTGGCCAGTGCACATGGCTGACAAACCAACATGAAATTGCAATGCTCAAAGGCAATGTATAGAGACCCTGAGCATTTCTGCACCCTCTAGTGTCCTGTCACATGCGCAATGGTCTCAAACGTGCAACTCTGCTTGTGCCACCATCATATGGATATAGCTGTTGCCTTTTATTCCCCCCCACCCCAAAACCAACAACACTCAGCAAATGTGGCACAATGTGTGTCTGCATAAATCACAAATGGGTTGCTGACCTTTGTCTTGGTTTTATTTCTAAACCTCACCTGCATTTTCTGCCCATCCCTGCTTTATGTGAGGTTCCAAGACTCCGAGTTTTCTTCTCACTCTGAAATTTGCACCATGTTCTGAACATATTTCTCCCAATTTTCCCATTTACATCTAATCTGTTCAATTTTACCCATTGGGAAAGAATTTTTCTGCGTACTTTTCAACTGTATGCGTTTCAGCATATGCTTAAACATGCATACTGTTTTGTGCACACTCTGTTTCTTGCAGAATCCGTGTAAGCTGTGCAAGGACAGCAGCACATTTTTCCAAGTCTCAGGGTATGTGGAAATGCCACTTCTCTCAAAAGTGTTGAGCCCACTTTGTCGAACTGTAGCATGTGTTTACGTATGTGCCTTCACGTGTCCTGTGGATTTCATGGGGTTTTCTTAGGCAAGGAACACTTGGAGGTGGTTTTGACAATTCCTTCCCCTGCATACTTGGTAGTGAAGTTGGGGAGTGCTGCCCTGTCTGTGTCTGGAAACGAGAAAGAGCTGCTCCATGACCATGAGTGTGCATGTCGATGCGTGTGTGAGCTGTGGAGCTGTGCAGGTAGAGTGTTATGCTCCCCCTGCGGCCACTTCACCTCCCTTGTGTCGCTTGTTCTTGGACTCCCCTCCTGTTGGCTTGCAAATGCCTTCACTGCTTTGCATCCCCACACCGCGTTTCCCCCTTGCATGGAGTTACTTGGTCATCCCAACAAGACATGTTCTTCAGTTACTTAATAAGCTGTGACATGCCAGACATTTCAAGTATGAAAATTGGTCTGTTTTCCTCCCCCTGGTAAGGTTTGCAACCCTGACACTAGATCTTCCACTGTTCCGTGCACCAGTGTGCCTTCTCTCTCTGGAATTCTAAATTAAAAACTTGGAAAGTGTTTGTACTAACGTGCTTATTTAATCTGGACTCCACATTTAGCTTCCGCATCTCATTTCATTGGTCTAATGAGGATGGCTTGTAGTGTGTATGTGGGGGGGGGGCAAGGGAGAAGTGGGTGGAAAGAGACATCAAGGAGGAAGGGGGGGCAATGTTTTCCAAAGGGTGAGGGAGCACCGGAGGGTTCTTGGGAGCATCATGTCCATTCCGTGACTACGGCCTCATCTCCGTTGGCCTTTCCTGCTCCCTATGGTGAGGAATGGGCTCACACGGCCCCTCCTGGCTGAGTGGTGAAGACTCCACCAGCAAAACTGCCAGGGGTGCCAGCAGTTGTTGTTGTTCTTGGTGGTGGTGGTGGAGGAGGAGGATAATGGTGCTTTTAAGGGGGCTACAAAGGGAGGGAGAAGATGTGCTGTGGGCATGCTAGTTGGGCTTCTTGGTACAGATGCTGCCATGGTGCCAATCAGAGTGAGGACCAGGCCCGCGGGAGCAACCTTCACAGGCACGCCTGGTGGGAATCACAGGGAACATATAAAGGCTCCACTGCTGGCATCTCCCAAGCTTTGGAGCTCCTTCCCATGGGGGACTTCTTTGTCTCCCTCTGTCAGCAAGTGAACATGTTTCTACTCCAGTGCATTTTTAGGAAATGACTGCAAGGGGATTCTAAGGATGAGCTGTTCTTCTTCTTTTGGCTTTTAATGGATTTGTTTTTAAAAAGTTTTATGTTCTATAGGTATTTTAATTGCATTTTTCTATAACCTGTTTTTATTTTTTTCTCCTCCTTACCTCTTTGTATGCACTGCTATCTATATTTTAATTCTGGTAAGCTGCCCTGAATCCCAGTCTTGGAGGATAATTGTAGAGGATAATTGTAGTCAATAATGAACTGGGAAGTACAGGTGCTTCCTCCACAGAAGCTGGTGGGGGAAATCATCCGCTCTGGGCTCTAGTCTGAATTTTAAAGAACTTATTTAAAGTGAATGACACCCAGGACAGATCCCCCTCCACCCATGACAGCTGTGAGGTTGCAAGACCCAAGGAAGGCTGTAGATGACCAGGGCCTCTTGGTGGCTTCTCATTCAGGAGGTGCCACAAGTCAAAGCCAATTTGACAGCAAATAGCAACAACAATTATACTGGGGGCACATCATGAGACAACCTGCCTCACTAGAAAAGACAAGGATGCTGGTAAAATGAGGAGAAAGCAGGAAAAAAGGAAGGAGGCAGCATCACAGATGGTTGGACTCTATCAGGGTGGCTCCTTTGAACCTGCAAGAGCTGAGCTGGGCTGGGCTGCGGAGAGGAGGGTGTTCCAGAGAACTCTCCTTCAGAGGTTTGCTCTTACTCAAAGCCAGCTTGATGGCAGAGAACAACCAGCTCAGGGCAATGCGGTTATTGTTTTCTGTGCAAATCCCTTCACCACTTCCAACTACTGTGTGGACTGCAGCTCAATTTGCATCAGGACCAGGGAATCCTTGGGGATGGGGGGGTGGAGGTTTAAGGGGGCAGAGCCGATCATTACGCCCCTTGCAGCTTCCTAAGAAGGACACACAGAATAGTAGTCATCAGGACCATAAAAGCAGCAACGTGGAGAAAACATGGGACAAGAGGGGCAGTTTTAATCCTGCCACCCCCATCACTCCCCACCCCCAGTTCCCTCCATTTTGGCTCAAAGTGGTTCCACCAAGACACTCTGGTTTCATGTGTTTATAGCAAAAGAGGCTGGACGTGCCCGTGATGACGCCCACCAGGTCTGTTTTATGGTAGCGCTGGCATGATGCCATCTTCCCATGAATCCTGAAAGATGGACACCGATAAAGAGGTGGAGAGTGCCTTGATTAAGTTCTTCCATCCATTTCTCAGCTGCTTGATCCAGTTTCCAATGAGGCTGGACCATAAAACCTCTTTAAAATATAGTCAGAGTACAGGGCAGGCCATGTCTATTAGATCAGAAATCCTTGCAGAGTGTAGGGCGGCCAATAGGCAGCCTGGAAATACTTTAGTCAGTCAACCCATCAGTCGGTATTCCTTTACCCCAGGCTCCTAACTAATTCCGAACATTGCAAGCACGCGCGCGCACACACGCACGTGCTCCTCCTCCTTTCCAATCCATTTAGAATTGTTAATAATTGTTAACCGTTGTTATTTAATTCCGGGCACCATCGCTGAGAAGGAAGGGCCAGGCGAGACTTCAGCCAGAGGGTGTTGGGGAGCCTTGGCCCATCTGGGCTCAGCGCCCTGCTTGGCGCGGGCCTTCTCAGTGCCCGGCTGGGCGTTCCTGCCAGTCCCTCCCGTGTCCTCCCGGCAAAGTGACCTGGGTGCTGGTGGGTATGCCGTGGGCGGCGGCGGCGGCGGCGATGGGCATCGCCCCACCTGGCACGGAGATGAGAAATGCCCGGGCAGAGGCCGCCTGCACGGCCATCACTAGGGAGCCCTGGGCGGCCTCCTTCGCGGGAGGAGAGCAGCAGCGCAACCTGGGCGCGCGGGACCCTTCCCGGTCGGGACCCTTCCGCCGCCCCTCCGCGCACCGCGGCCCTTCGCGGAGGTCCTGGCCGGCATTCCAGGCATTTCTCCCCTCCCCTCTCCTCCGCTGCCAGGCAGCAATCTGGCCTCGTATTTATCCGTCCCGGGAGGCGGCGAGATTTCTCCCCCTCCCTCCCTCCGAGAGGCCCTTGACTCTGCCGGTGCCGGGGCGGCGCGATCGTGGGTCGGTCTGGGCCGGCCGTGAAGGAGCGCCCCCGCCCCCCGTGCAGGGCATGGGGCTCGGAGGCGAAGGGAAGGCTGGCACGAGAGGGGACTCTTTCGGCTCTCCGGGCAAAAGGGGTGCGGCTGGCCTGGCTCCCGGTTCCCGGTGGAGAAGTTGGCTCAAAGCGCTCGGGGCCAACGCTGGGCCTGCGGACACCCCAGAGCGCCCCTCCGCGGGCTTGTTTCATCCCGGTTACTAACACCAGCCTCTTGCTTCTCTGCGCGACCAAACCGCAGCAGGCACGGTTGCTGCCCTGAGATTGCTCCTGGCTGACTATGAAGCGCCCAAGCCAGCCAGAAGCGCTGGGAGATGTCGTCCAAAAACATCCAAAAGGCACGAGGTGGCACAAAGCGTGCATTAAAGGGAGGGAGAAAAATTCCCCTTTGCTGAGTCGTGTTGCCTTCATGAGTTGCTGATTAACTTAGGCCGGGGCTGTCTTTTGTTTTGGTGTTATTTTTTGGCTTGAGTGGAAACAAAGTGAAGAGACAGGAATTCCCCCAATAAACCCAAGGCGAGTGAGCTGAGTTCCCTGAAAGCTTCTTGCTCAAATTGCAGGCTAGATCTCCCGTGTTCCTGGGTGAGCTGTTGCTTCTTGTCTGCATAAATAGAATCAGGACGCCCCTGAAATCCCCCTCATTCAGATACCTCCCTTAATCCAAACTGCTTGGGTTCTCACTGAAGGGCAACCCATGCATCCAGAACTCCTTCCCTCCCTAGTTTTTTTTTTAAATGCAACATTTTTTATAGAGTGCTCTTTGTTTACTTGCTTATTTATTTATTAAAATATTTATATCCTGCCTTTCACAGTGGATTGTGAAGAAAGGTCTCCCATTATAAACTGCAACAGTCTAGTGTGTGTGTTAAAAACAAAACAAAACAACCTTTTGGACTAACAAGGTGAAACTTAGCATCCAGGATCCAAGTGATCAGGTCTGCTGTATTTGAAATTTCAAACCAATGCAGTAAAAATATGCCCCATATATATGCCATTTTTCTCCCCCACAAAAGAGCTGAAAATTGGCCAGTGACTAATGTATTCTGGAAATTTCAGAACTGGAATCTTCTCTGCCTTTTTCCTTTCAAACTCCATCAACAGAATAGGCTCTAAGTGAGCATGTTGATTCCGCTTATATTTACAAAACAAGACTTTTAATTTTGGAACAGCTGATAACATTTGAACAGAAATATTTGATTAGGAAAAAAATAGATAAAACAGTGTGTCACATGCTAGTTTTTCTTTTTTCCTGCTGTAGAGGTTTTGTTATAGCTCCTTCCAAGTCACTAGAAACATTGAACAGATCATAATTCTGCAAACACAGTTCCAATTCAAAAGGCAAAAGTCATTTCCCATTAATTAATGCAGTGGGAGAGAGGAGGGGCAGAGTCTTGCCCTTCCCAGGAGGCCTGGGCGAAAGCAAAGCGCTGCAACCTCGCCTGGCTTGTCTGTTCTTCCTTGTTGATAACTTTTGCCGTTCTGATTGCTCTCTGATGTTGCCGGGCCACAGAATCCCAGCTTCCATCTGTGAAGCGTTGGAGGGTATGCAGTGGGTTAGCTGCAAAACGGCTGCCCTCTGACCACGAAGGCCCTCTATGGCATTGCTTTTGGAGTGGTCTGAGGTGGGGATCGGTGTAGCCTTTCTGTCCCAGGTGCCAGGGCTGGTTCCATACTTGGGTCCATTGGCTACAGTGGTTTCCTTCTTTCGTGGAAAGGTGCCACACACCAGCACTGATCCATGGACCTGCACCTGGAGGAGCCCTGCTCTCTGGTCTCAGGACTAGGGGTGGGTGGAGTGAGCCTCTGGGCTGGGTGACCCTGTCCCGAAGGCACCACCGGCCTCTTTTGTCTGGCCAGAAAAAGACAGCAGGGGTGCCCCTCCCTCCCTCCAGCTGCCACATACAGGAGTTTGCCTTTTTAAGGCTCTGTCCTGCTGCAGGTTGCTGGAGGTTGCTGCATTTGTTGCTGTAGTTCAAGGACCTTTTTTAAAAAATCCAACTAAAAACATTTTCAGTCCTTGATTTTCAGCTTCCTGTGGGTTTCGTTGTAATTCTGAAGCATGTCAGAACATACAAACAAAAATCCCAATTTCTCTTCCATTTTCCTTTTGTCAGTTTCTTAAACATCACAGTGTGACAGCATGCCAATGAAATGGTACTTTTGTGGTATAGCATTATAACCTTGAGGGGGAAAGTTAAAAATACTTGCAGAGGAGAACGTGTGCCCTCCAAACCATGTGACCACCTGGGTGAACAATGCCCTGGCTTTAAAAATGCTTTGCAAGAGCTGGAGTGCAGATCGAAGAAATGGCTACAAACAGTCCCCCTCCCCAGCCCCTGCAAGGAGTGAAGGAGCTCTGCTGTGAGAGACTGGGCTTTTTTGGGTGATCCAGAGGAGCCCTTAAATGGGCTGCAGGTCCTTTTGCCAAAGGCACTTTAACATTTTTAAGAAATGCCCATTTCCCAAAACCAGAAGCAGACTTCTGGCCACTATGCTTTCCTTCTGGAATATTTTTGCTAGCTTGTGCAGCCTCCAGGGCAGAAAACTGCCCCCAGATCCACCAAAGTTTTGCTACCAAGACTTGTGTGTGTGTGTGTTGTGTGTGTGTGTGTGTACGCGTGCACTAGTGCACATACAGTTTTCTTCACATGGCAAAGCCTTTGGAGCAGCCAATGGGCAGAACCTCCTTTCTCCGGAAACTCTTCTAATGAGAGAGACCATTTAAGAAAGGAAGAGTCCCACCACACCAGCCAGTGCGGATGCTGAGTGCCCCCCCAGCAGGTGGCTACGCGATCCAAGAGGGCCAGTGTCAAGCCAGCACAGTAGCCCTTTATATCACTCACCAGCCCTTTGATTGTGGCTTCCTTTGTCCTGGAGTTGGAAGTCATTAAACTTCCATCCCGGATTGTCCTTCCTCAGCTCAAGTTACCCCACTCCCACCTGGGAGAGAACCTGAGGTGGGGGCCTCATTTTGGGGAGGGGGCACAGAGCCTTTGTCACATTGTGGTACCAGGTGGAGGGGCTCCCTGGCCAAAGGTGCTTCTTTTAAGCCTCAGCTTTGAGCCAGGCCTCCAGAAGAGGGCACTGGGCCCGGCCTTCCGCTTGCTGGCCTTAAACCCTCTTGGCTTGAAGAGGACAGGGCTTTGCAGTCCTCCCTCGGTGTGACAGCCTGCTGGGACCAGACATCTTTATTTCCTGCACGGCCAACCACTCCCCTGCTTGCTCTCTCCCTTTTGTTTCCCCTCGCCTCCTCCGCCTGAGTCGTGGCAACCTTAGAACTCTGCAGGGCACCGTTAAAAGACAGATGATACTACCAGAGCACAGCTGTCTGCAGCCATGAAAAACGCCTTCCATATAATCTTTCAAAAGGGTGTGTGTTTGTGTGAGGAGGGGGTGAGAAAGAGAAGCATCTGTTTAACATTGGCCTGGTTGCACACACCGCCCCCTCTGCCTCATGCGCCGCCACAGGCCTCTCCTTGCTAGGAAGGACCCTTGTGTCTCCCCCGGGTGTGTTGCCAAGAGTGCCAGTTCTGCAAGAGGGTCGGAGGGCCTGGCCTGGCCTGAGCAGAGAAGGAGGGTGTGCCTCTGTGCACATGCAACACGTGTCTCCATGCAACACACACACTGAGTCCCCTCTCTCCACTCACGAATTTTCCATGCCTAGTTCTTCTTGCCTTAAAATTGGGAAGCAACATTCAGTCATGGAGTCCTGCTCCACCACTCTTAGCTGCCCAGAAACACACAGGAAAAGAGATTCCACCCTGCTGTGGAACTGTGGTCTACTCTTGTTAAAAAGCAGTTAACTTCTAGGTGTAAACAAACAGAGGGAAGAAGTTCCACTTTGGGGAAAAATGAGGGAAAGCCCATTAACCTCACATGAGGGTAGGAAGAGAAGCAGAAAGTTCTCACCAGCGTCACAAATTTGTTGGAGGAAGACGTTGCCCTCTCTCCAATTCCTGGTGATTTTGTGCCTTTGAATGTCCCAAACAGATGCAGCGCACCTTCTTTCTAGCACTCCCGTGATCTCTCTGTTTACTTAGCAAAGTATAATATCCCCCAAATTTTGAAAGTCAAGAATGTGTGTTTTCCAATAAAGATTGGTGGAGGTGGGAATTCAGAAGTAGGAATCCCAAGGGAGAATCACTGAGATGTTTCCCTGCTTAGTAAAAACCTACACTTCTCTCAAGTTCTCTGATTTCCATTGCTGTGTGCCCACATTTTTTTAAAAATAAAAAAGCTTCCGCTTTTAAGTTTTAGGAATATGCATAAATAATGGCTTTTTAAAAAGCCAAGCCTTGCATAATGCTGTTACATTTTCCACTGTTTTAGTGAAAGCTGCTTTCAGGGCTGTATAAGCGGAGAGACAGCCCTCTCAGACAAAACATTCCCTCCCAAGAAAAGGCAACCACGGTCCCCCAAAATGGATTGGTGGCCACTTCTGGATGAGGGCCACAGGGCCAAGAGTCATAGGATCTTAGAGCTGGAAGAGGTTGTGACACTGTAGGTTTATTTCCAGTCTTAAGTTGACTTCCAGCCTTGCAAGACTGGAAATTCCCTCCCAGTGCTTTTACTAGGGTTCTTGCCAGCCTTCCAAAGCTGACTTCCACGCATGAAACGACTGGCAATCTCCCCAACTCTATCAGGTATGCTGCCACCCCCCCCCTGAATTATGAATTACTTAGACAGAACAGGAGGGACTCTACCTAATCTCTAAGCATAAGGAACTTCCACCTCCCCCTTCCCCTGAGTGAGAGGTCCTATGTAGCGTGTGCCAACCCTGGCGTGGAAATGGAGAGAAACGGAGGTTTATAAAAGTGTTTTAATCAAGGCATGCAAATAAACAATATCACACTTGGGAGACCCCCTCTCCCAGGTACACTTAGTTACAAGAATTTACAAAACAGATATAACAGCACAGATACATTCTTAAGATCAGCCAATTCCCAAAATAACAACATCCCTAACACGACTAACTACTTATTTCTAGTTACTCACAATTAGGTTATAGGCGTAGATGGTCTAAAGGAGAAGGGGGGGGGGTCCAGGAGACACGGCATGCCTGCCAGCTCGACTGGCCCAGCTCTCCTCTCTTTCTCTCTCTCTCTCTCTCTCTCTGGCCACATGGCCTCTCAGAAGTTTTTATTTTCCTCCTTGGAAGGATCTGGAAGCCTCTCCAAGATGCCCACCTCTTTTCCTTTTGGTTGGTCAATTCTCACCTTGTGACCTGTGATGCTGACCCTTTCTTTTTGATTGGTCAACTCTCACCCTGTGACCCTTGATGTAATCCTAACATCTCATTAACCCTTGGTTTACCTGAAGAGGGAAGTATCTCCCTTTGATAAGCCTAGATAATGGAAAGCCCCATTATCACAGAGGTACCAAAGGCCATCCAGTCCAACCCCATTCTGCCATGAAGGAATCCTTGGCTAAAGCACTCCAAGAAATGACTTTCCAACCTCTGTCGGAAGACCTGCAAGAAGGAGAGACCTCATCCCATAAGGCTGTCCATCCCACTGTCTAGCCAAAGACACAGATCTTATGGGACGTAAGACCCATGCGCCCCACAGTGGAGATGGCCGGGATGGGGTAGTGGTTTGGCTGTTGGGCTGGAACTCCCAGAGTCCAGGGTTCAAATCCTCTCTCCTCAGTCATGGAAACCAAGAGAGTGACCTGGGACAAGCCATTCCATTCTCTCATCCTCAGAGGAAAACAGTGGTGGCACACCTCCTCTGAAGTTGTGCCATTGAGGGGTGTTGTGTTGTTGTGTGTCTCCAAGTCCTTTCTGACTTAGGCAACCCTATCATGGGGTTTTCTTGGCAGAATTTGTTCAGGGGTGGTGGTGATTGCCTTTGCCTTCTTCTAAGACTGAGAAGGTGTGACTAGGATGGAGTCACCCAGTGGGTTTCCATGCTTAGAAGGGATTCAGATCCTGGCCTCCAGAGTTGTCGTCTGAAACCAAAACCACTACACCCTGCTGGCAGTCACAAAAATTCTTATCTCTGTTCAAATTCCTCTCTCCCGCATTCTTATATCTGTTCAAGCCAGACAACTATTAAGCAGAATATATCTTTTTTTTTTTTAAAAGAGGACGGCGCCAAAGTCTTTGATGGAGCGAAAGACTGAAGGGAGCCGAGATGGACCCTCACGTGGCAGGAGATTTTTGGCCATTCTAAGGATCTGTGCTCTCTCTCTCTCTGTGTGTGTGTGTGTGTGTGTATGGGGATGTTTCGGTTTCACCCCTGCTCAAGGTAATACTTCTTTCGTCTTCTGATTGCGATATTTCTGTATCCCTCCTTAGTCAGCCTCAGAATCCAATCTACATTCCCCCCCCCATTTCCTATTGAGTTATGGGGCCTTGTGGGGAGTTTGTTGCTGCCCTGAATTTTGTGCCATTTTTAATACATTGTTCCTAATTTGCACTTGTATTTGTGGAGCTCATCTAATTTAGGCTGTATCTTCTCATTGACTAATGTTTTGGTATTTTCCTTTTCTAATTATGCTCGTATTAAACTATGCACATCACTCAGTGTGTGTGTGTGTGTGCATCTCATTTCTCTGCAAACCTCGTGGAGCTGCTCCTGGCCTTGCTCACATGGTCTCACCAGGACAGCTGGGAGATGCCATAATGTGGCCTCCATCAGGGTTGCCCGGTCCAGGGAAATTTCCTTCCACATCTCCACTGAGCATTTCTCCTTCCTAGGAAATCCTTCACATTCCCCATTTTGGCTTAAGGGAGACCATGTTCTGTCCCTGCTTCCTTCTTCACTTGCTCCTCCTGCCTCCATCCCACACCCCTTATCCTTCATTATCATTTCTGAAGGGCTGAAATTTCTCCTCAGTTTTATTCCCTATTAAAAAATAAATACCATTGCTATAATTTACTGTGAGTTTAATTAGAAATGAGTTACGTGATCTAAGTGTTAGGATTTAATTGCTCGTTCCTAAAACAATTTTCTCATCCGAAATGCCTCTGGTTAATGATCATTCATTAAATTTGATTTGAGTCTGCTAAGTGGAGTTATAAGGGCTGCAGCTTCTTCTTTTTAATGGCTGGCGCTTCGGGGTGCAGGGAGCGTGGTGGGGAGATCCAGGCTCTTCCTCTCCCTCCTTCTCTGCCTTATGCAAAGGGAGTCTTGGCTGCTCGGACCCTTGGCCAACTGGGCCCTGAGAGGCGCCCTTCCAAAACAAAGGGAGAGGTGCCCCTTTTGCACGGGTGCAGCCCTAATCCAGTTTCAAGTCCCTGCTTCTAAAAAGCATACCAGAAAGCTCTTGTTAGCACTCCCTTGTCTTGCCATAGTGTCTCTTTCTTCTGCCTCTGATCTCATAACAAATCTAACCACAAAAAGTCAATAAGAATAGCAGTAGCAATTGTGATTGTTATCATACCACTTAGTGATGGGGGGATGATTCAAATTTTATCATTTGTCACAATATGTCACCTCACCCACCCTCCCTGCCCTGGAAAGTATGGTCTGACACAGTTGGGATGCCATTCTTTGCTAATTTTCTTCTTGAAGGAGTCAACAAGCAATTTTAGCAGTTTTCTTCTTGCTGCAAGAAAGTTTTCCAAAACTGCAGTTTTCAAAGCTATTCACAGTACGTGACTGTGTGAAATACTCATGTGTGGTTGTTTTGCTCAGAAAGCATAATTTTCTGTATAGAAAATATCATTTTGTGTGCAGAAAAATGTGTTTTTCCTCCTGCTCAAAACCACCATGGGTGAATTTTGGGTAAAATAAGTCCTGAACTCCCAAGGGGTGCAGGATTTTTGTCTCTCTGGTTTCTTGACACTCAAGAAACACATTATTCAGCCCGTCCCTATCACACAGACATGGTAACACACCCAACACAACATTTTTACCACCTGCTGAGCCATCCTCTCAGCAAAGAGTCCCTGGACTGCTCAGTTCTCCCCAAAATCTCTTGGTGGCTGATAGGGACTGCCCCTTGTTCCCTTAGGCCCCCGTCCATCCCCAGCCCACCTCCAGGGCTGCCTCGTCTGCAATACAGTAATAATGATGTAAGGATCATGCCATTGTTGTTGTTATGTGGCATCAAGATGAGTTCTGGAGACCCTCCAAAAGGAGAGAGCTCCAAGAGCACCGATTATCAACAGCCCTGCTCAGGTCTTGCAAATTCAGGGCAGACATGGCTTCCTTAACCCTGACTCTCAATATTTAAGTGATCTGAAATGTGTGTTTGTTTCTTATAGAAGGTCTTTGATGCATCTTTGATGAAAGAAATAAGAAGAAATATGGAAAGGAAAGGATTTACAAAGGGGATACCAAAAGACCAAATGGATGAGTTTGTGGGCACAGTCTAGGGACCACAACTTCCTCCTCCTCCTCCTCCTCCTCCTGATGATCTTCATTTTTATCTTCTTTATATGCAGACTTCATGAGGACTTTTTCATGACAGGGAGAAAACTGCTAAAATTACTCGTTGCCTCATTTGTAAATGAAATAGCCATGGCATTCCTACAATGCATGTCTTTGTCATTGCTCTCCTCTTCCTTGATCTTCATTGTAATCCACTTTGTCTTCCACACAGTCACTTGAAGGCGATGCAAAGCAGGGGCCGGTTCTAGCTAAGCCTGTGAGTGAGGGGTGGTTGGTTCCCTCCTTCTAGCCAGACGGGGTGCATCACTTTTTGGAATTTACAGATACGTTTCTAAAATAAACAAACTGAATGGGTAAGAAAGAAGACCTCCAACGTCAGTGAGGGGAAACTATTTCCTCTCAGAGTAATTACAGGGAAATGTTATCCAAACAACAAACCAGGACAGGGCAGTAAAATGAGAAGGTTAGAAGAAGTTAGTCAGAAGCACCAAGAATCTGGGATATAAAAAGGGGAGGGGAGGGGAAGGAGAGGGGAGACGGGACTTGGTGGCCCCCTTTAGACCCACTGTTGTATTTCAGCACCAGCTTTCATGGCTTTCAGTCCAGTTTCCAGATGCACAGGCTGGAAGTGGATTGAGATCCATTAAAAGGAAAATCTACAGACTTTCACGCTCAAATAAACCAGCCTTTAAAAGTGCTGATAGATTCATTGTCCCATCCACCCAAATTTCCTTTTTATACTTGAAGAGACTTACATGGCCATCCCTTTGGGGGGGAAGTCTCTAAGGAGCAGGGAGGGGTAAACTGTATATCTGTATACACACAGGCATGTACAAACGCACACATAGAAACACACACAGAAGAGAGAATATTCCTCAGTTTCTGAGCAGCACTCTCTCTTTGCATAGGAGGGATTTGCTTCTGGTTTCGATGGGTGTTCTCACATCTGTGAGAACATTGTGAGAACAATGTTTGCATAAGTTATGCAAATTGTGCCAAACTGTGGTAGCTGAGGTCTTGTTCTGTGGAGATGAATGGATTAGAAACATGGGATGGGCTGTTTGTGTCCCTTGCAGCCCTTCTCTACTTGGTCTCTCTCTGTGTGTGTGCATTTTGCTTTGCTCCCCAAAGTGGGAAACTCAAGAATTTTGAGCAGAGACATTTTCTCATAGTTTACAGAAACCTCAACAAAACGTGATGCCTTCTTTGCAGCTAATTTTTCTTGGAGAGCCTGGCAGCTTCTGAAACATGAGTCTCAGCTCACTTTCTCACTAAGAAGGAGAAATGTTGTGAATATTCTTCATGCCCCCTTGCACAATCATTGCAATCTCCCTTCTGCCCCATGCTGTGACCTCAGACAGGGGCAGGAGGAGGCCTCAGATCCTTCCCAGAGATGGTCCTCATGGCCCTGGTCCCTCCAGACTCTCCCCTTTTCTGTGGCTCTGTTGGTCATTTCTCTCTCTCTCTCTTTCTCTTTCACATACACAGACACAGACATACAGAGGATTGTCTTACTGGACTGCTGGCCGCTCCCAGGCCACCCCTGAACCTCCTGGGCAATGCACGGGCTGCCTCTGATTCAGCGGGAGGGCTCAGCCGGCCAGGTTTCTTGGCCACATGTGTTGGGGGCTTCTTCTTCCTCCCCCCATCTGAGCATTTAACGGTAGCAGATAAATAAACCTCCATCAATCACCCTTGCGTGGCAGCAGGATCTCCGTGTGGGACTCATTTCCTCTCAAAATACACAACCTCTCTTGCATTGTAGCTCTCCAGAAATGCTAATGCCTGCTTTTTTTTTTTTTTTTTTTAAAAAAGCTGCTTGTATTTGGGCCTGTAAGAGGGATGTTTTGGTTGATGGCCTTGGAGTCCCAGGCCCTTTGCTGGCTGCTCTCTGCAGTTAGGCTGGATGCAAAGGGACTGGGCTGGACACCTGCACTCCACTGCTGGACCTGCTTAGTCTCCCTGTTGTTAAGTCTACGTAAAACAAAATCCAAGGAAAACACTGGGAGGAGGGAAAGGGGGAAGTTCCAGAGGCTGGGAGCTGCCACTGAGAAGATCCTGCCTTCAATTTCCCACCTGGTGTACCTGGCAGAGTGCTTGGATGTAGAAACATAAATATATATTCCTACGCAGCAGTGTTGACCTCCGCAGATGAGAGGAAGAAAGAGAGAAAAGAAAGAAAGAACGAAAGAACGAAAGAAAGAAAGAAAGAAAGAAAGAAAGAAAGAAAGAAAGAAAGAAAGAGGAAGGAAACACAGTACAAAGGGAGGAGAGTGCACTCATTGCTAGGCAATCCACTCAATCCACTCAAAGCACCTTGAGGGCTCAGAGGCTGGCCAAGTGCCAGTGCTGAAATATGGGCCACAAATGGGTTCCTTGCTCCCTCTGCCCCATTCTGTGGCTCCTCTTTGGCCCCCCTTTGGTGGGTTTGCCCTCCCTCCCTCCCTGTTTCCTTGCAGCTGAGCACCCTCTGATGCTCTGACCCATGGCCATCTCCTGCCCTGTGACAGAATACAATGGTCCGGTCCACTCTAAACTCAGATGGTCAGGGAGAAGGGGACGAGAGGGTCCTCATCCTCTTGGACCACCTCAGGGTCAGACAGAAAAAAAGCAGGTGGAGGGGGAGCACCTGTCTGGGATGCCCAGCTGTGGGAGGGCACCCTCCATTTCTTTTTATGGGCAGATGCCTCCAACAGGGTACAAAATGTGGGGATTAGGGAGAGCAGGGGAAAATGCTTGGAAGGAGAGAGGGAGGGTGAGGAGCTTTTCTGTCTGCCGAAACAAAGGAAAGGAAAAGGAAAGGAAGGTCAAGGGAGAGGGCATCTCCTTCTGGGTGCTAAGAGGGGGCTTGACAACCACCCCATTCTTATAGAGGCCTCTCTGGCCTGTCCTGCGTCCCTTTTCTGCCCTGAGAGCGAGATTCCCGGAGGCAGCTGGACACTCACAAGGATACAAGCCCTCCCCCCCCGCATGCTTCCAAGCTGTCCTTTTTAAAGGACCGGTCCAGCCCCATCTAGTATGTGCAGAGTTGGGACCCCTCTTAACTTATTCCTTATCAGGAAAAGCAAAACCCCAAGGGACAAAGTGAATTTCCCATGAATGATGAAGTGCAGGTGATTTATCCACTGCTTTGATAGACTGAGCCAATCGATTGGTCTTCTGTCGGAGCAGCATCGTCTGCATTGCCACCAACCTCACCGCGCACAACAAACAGGACCCAACCTTTCAGGGCTTCAGTCTCTCTGGCTGCAAAGGAAGCTCTCCGTTCAGTGCTCTGAAACAAGTGTTTCTAATTGGATTGCTAATTTAAGTGGCTTTTGTTGATGCTGTCAGCGTCAGCTTCCGGCATTTCTCACTACTGACTGTTCTGGCTAGTAGGGCTGATGGGACCTGCAATCCAACACCGTCTGTAGGGCCATACAATTCCTGTCCCTGCTTGACAAACTTCCCAAGGATCCTTCAACGGAGGGACTGGGGACATCAGGCCAATGCCTCGCCCCATTCCCTAAGGTGCCTTTGCAAATCGGAATCACTCTCGTCCCTGCCAATCAACTGCGTGTCCCAGAATCCTCTGCAATGTACCTCTCCAACAGAGTGTTCTGGTGTTTCTTGGCAAATGCATTTACTAACATTTTTTTTAAAAAAAGGAGGAATTGATACTTTTCCTTCTATTTATTTATGCCTGCATAAATAATAAACACACCAGTAAAGTCAATAATAGAAATATTGTAACAAGAAGGTCTGCAGAAAAGGGTGCAGGTTAAAAGGAATCACTGGGCAATCAAAGTCAAAATGAACATCAGTCAAACCCTACACAGATTCAAAGCTTGCTTGTTGGTTCTTAATTTTTGAAGGAAAAGTTTTAGACAGGGGTGGGATGTTGGCAAAGAAGGGAGCAAGGCTGAAGGGAACTCCACCTTCCCGGGGCCATGAGCAAAAAGGATCTCACTGTGGTGCTGGGAGGGATAAGATCCTATTCTCTGGTTGGGTATGGTGGAATGATGGCAACGCAGCTATGCTGGAGTCATCCCGAATTGCACTCCGTGCAAAACCTGGCAGGTACTTGCAGGGCTGAGAGGGGTTACAGCTTGTGGGGTGCACTCACAATGTGACCTGGAAAGCACAACTACCCTCTACCCTGGAGTAATGGATCAGCAGTGGCTGAAACTCTGTTTCTGTTCTTTCACAGGGGAGAAAATCCTCGCGGCAGTTGACCATCCCCAGTCTCCCCCCCGGGGATGGTCAAATCAAAGGTTATGGAGCTTGTGGATGTTCTTTATGGACCTCCTGCTGTGGAAAGGGCTTCCTGAGATGGGGAGGAAAGGACCGGATTCCAAGCACTGGAGGGCTGACACATAGCCCCCTGGCAACTCCTTGTGCCTGATGCCGCTGTGCCAGACCAGGGGCTCTTCAGGACTAAACAGTCATAGTGCTTCTATCCCACTTTAATAACTCCCACAGCTGCCATCATCCTATGAACCCTGAGCTTGGCAGTTTGGTGAAGCACCAGGGCTCTCTGGCAGAGATATTCTAAACCCCTTCATTTCTTCCCCTTTGGTGATCAGTCTCCCCTCCTTCCCCTCTGTCCGCACCCCCAGTCAGTTCAGTAAGCGAATCCACGTGGGAGTGGAGTCTGGAAACGCTGGCCATGGGCCTTTTGTCTCCTTGAATCCCTGCATGATGAGACTCGTGTTTAGAGAATCGATCGATGCAGAAGAAAGTTGAGTGGGCAGCTTTGCCCCATTAATGTCCATTGATCACCGTCCCCTCATGTAATCAGGGTTAATCTCAGGATTAATTGGAAGGATTTGCCAGTGGTGGAAATGATCAACAATTTGTGTTAGCTGCTGCTCTGTTTACCTCTAATGGCTTAATCAGATTACACATTAAAAGTGTCTCCTTGAAGGGGAGGCGGTGGGCAGTGGGCGGCGGTGGGGGGAGAAGACCTCCCTGGAATCCCCCTAGAGTCAGAGCAGGAAAAGCTACAGGCCAAGCATACGGCCAGCCAGCTGGCAAGTGGGCAAGGTCAACTCCATGATGGGTGAAGGAGACTGGGGGCCTGGCAAAGGATCTTTGGGGGTGGGGGTCTCCCAAGGCAACAGTGTGCCATTATGGACTCTCCTGGTGCCGCCTCTCCCGAGGATCTCAGGCCCTGGGCAGACAGAGTCAAAGGAGGTTGGACTCCAGCTTCCAGCATTCTTCACCCTTGGCTGCACTGGCCAGGCTGCTGGGAGCTGCAGTCCATCCAGTTCTGGACAGCTGTGCTGCTCCCACCCTGGCTTCAGAGTCCGAGAGCAGAGCAGAGGCAAAGATGCATTTCAGGGACTGCTTCCGGGCCTCCAGCGTGCCATGAAGAGGATCCATGTGGTCGGAGGCTGGAAGGTGGGGCACCTTTGGACTACTTTACCTGCGAGCAAGGAAGGGGCAGCTGTGATCAGCAGCCTGTGTGTCGGTCTTGTTCTTGGAGCAGCCACTGCCAGAGAGCAAGTGTGGGAGAGGGATTTCTTCAGGCCGTTAAAAAGAAATTTGCAACCTGCGGGGTGTGGGGAGGGTGAGGTGGGGAAGGGGAAGGGAAGACTTTTAAAGTGGCTGTTGACAAGTTAAAACACTTTAATAAATCAGCCATAATATACCGTGCTTCGCACTTGGGAGACGAAACAGTGCAGGGCTCTTTAATAGGACATCCAGGATGAAACAGACAGCAGTTAAATAAATCACAGAAATTCATTTCACGGGGCTTGTTAATAGGTTCAGATCAATCCCTGCTGAAAAGCAGCCTACCTGGGACAGGACAAGCAGAAAACAGCCCACAGTCTCCATTTGGGATGGAAATAATGCACATTTTAAAATTTATTTTCATGTTGAGACAGGCTTTCTCAGTTCTGGAAAAAGCCTGTGAGGTAGAATGGTGGCAGGAACAAGATTGTTCACATTTAGTGACCTCCCTCATATTCTTAATCCAGACCCCACTAAAAAGGTGTGACTTTTCCTTTCTGTGCAGCAAACGTTTCCTGGACAGGGGCTGGTGTGTTTTGCCCAGAAAAAAAGCATATTCTGTACAGCGAACATGATCAGTCCATGGTTCAAGGAGGACACAGGCAATGAACTCTGAGTTCAGAGGTTCATTGCAATTGTGAGCCTGCAGTGTCTTCTTGCCCTCGGCTGAGTCCAGATTGCTCAGAGGGCCTCCTTGGCTGAAGCAGCAAGGGCTGCCTTTGGGACACAGTGGGGATGTCGCAAGCTGTGCCTGGAGGAGAAGCCCAGTCTCCAGGGCTACAGCAGCCAAGAGTTAATAGCCATCATCCTAACAAATGATGATCCAGGTAATGAGAGAAATGCCAGGTGTGCTTTTGCATGTTCCAGATGTTTGTGCTGAAGGATGAAAAATGCTCCCTGCCGAGAGGGAGGGAGGTGAGAACGCTTCTGCTTTTGACATTGTTTGGCTAATTTCTTCCTTTATCTGGAGGAGAGAGTCTAATGCCATCCATCACTGGGGGATCTGGGCTGGGTCTGAGCTGCCCTCCTCACTTGTCTAATCACTCCCTGGCTCCTGAGGAGAATGGATGGCTTTGGGGCTGGCACTCCAGCACCCGGCAAGGTGCAGGGAGGCCTGGAAGGACCTGGCAAGACCTGGTGGAAAGTGCTGGCTGCTGCAAGAGTGTGTGTGTGTATGTTTAATTGGCTCTAGCTATGGAAGGACTGGTCTTGCTTTGTGGCCTTTTATTGCCTCACATGCCCCCTCAAATGGGAAACGGTGCCTGATAAAGGGATTCTCTCTTCTCGATCCAGCCCCTGTATTTCACACCGCTGCCCATTCTGGATGGAGAGTCTGTGCATCATTACAGAATTGTACCATCTTAGAACTGGAAGCTTCTGCAAGGACAGTCTAGTCTAACCCCATTTTGCCATACCGCAATATATAGCTAAAGCACTTCTGAAAGAATTGCATCAGAATTATTCATTCCGAGGTCAAAAAGTAAGTTTCCCAGCAGTTAAGAACAATAACCAACCAGGGAGGATTCTGTGGATCTTTCTCCTGGTATTTGGCATCCTGAACTGTTACTGTTCTTCTCAGCCATCAAGTCAGCTTTGATTTTCTTGCAAGCATCTAAATGGGAGCCCTCAAAATCATCCCTTCATCAACAGCCCCACTCAGGTCTTGCAATGTCCGGGCAGAAATGGATTCCCTGACTCAGTCCATCCATCTGTAAGGCGGCCTCCCTTTTTTCCTGCCCCCTTCCACCTTACCAAGCTTGATGGTCTTTCCTAGGGAGTCATGTCTTCTTGTCATATGGCCAAAGTATGACAGCCCCAGTAGGTAGAGCTCAGGCCTGATTTGCTCTGGGACCCATTTATTTGTCCATCTGGCAGTCCACGGTATCCCCAGAACTCTTCTCGAACGCCACGTTTCAGATGAGTTGATTGTCTTCCTATCAGCTTTTTTCACAGTCCAGCTTCCACAGCCGTACAGAGAACTTTGTTGTGCTGAGACAATCCTGACGTGTTATAGACAAATTATTCTGAGAAGAAAAACATGTAGAGTTCTTGTGCGCGCACCTACACAAAAGCCTGTGCTTCTTTGTTCAGAAAATGGGGACTTTTGAAAAACCCCTCCCTGGTATATTTCTCCACAGACTTCATTTCAGGACATTCAAATACAGAGAAAATGTTGTGAAGGGATATTTGTTTTCTCTTGAAGTGAGGAGAAAACTCCTATAGTTCTTTGTCCTTTCTTGCAAGGACAAAACAGTCAAGGACTCGCTTCCCTTTTGTTAATCTGATCTGCCACATAATGAAAAAAAAAGAAAAAAAAGAGGTTATTTTGCTATGTGAAGAGGGTGCCTTTGGTTGCCTTTCCACAGGTAAACGTCACACCTGTTAGGGCTGTTATTGCTGACTAAGTTCCTTCTCTGGAGGTGTATCGCATGAATCGCCACACGCTGAGTTGTCTGTCATTGTGCTGAACAGCGAAACGATGCAACAGAACGGGCAGCTGAATGCACAACCTGACCCACAGCTGGATGTGGACCCACATGTGCAACTATGCTTTTATCCCCTTGAAATGCACAGGGAGGTCCCATGCTGCCAAGGGGGAATCTGGTCAAACATCAGGTAACACCACGATTCTGACCGCTACGCAACACGGTTTCTGGCACGTGCCAGTCATCAGTGAAGAGTCCCTGGACTCGCTGACCTCCAGAGCTGGAAGGGACCTCAAAATTTACCCCGCTCTTCCCCTGTGCACAGCGAAAGGAAAATCTACTCCTCTTTCACTTATTTCCTTAATTAATTTATAACCCACCTTCCTTCAGGCATGGAACCCAGCCGCTTCGGTGACCCCCGGCATCTGCGTAACCACCTCTTCTCCAGCAGTGGGCCTGTGACCTCCAGCAGCAGTTGGCCCACCATCGGACAGGCTGTCTCAGGCAGGGACTCTTCCTCTTCACATTTAGCCTAATGTGGCTCGGATCCATCGGTCCGGGTCCTACCCTCTGGAGCAACAGAAAGCAATTTTTCTCCATCACCCACCCGAGAGATCTGCGGATATTTATTTATTTTATGTATTGAATTCCTGTCCTCCCTTCCTCCCAAAGAATAACACTCGAGGCAGATAAAAATGATTTAAAAATGTACTGCGAGTGCAATAACAAAACGGAAAAGATGTAAAACACAAAGGCACATCGATAAAAGAAAGAGCAGCATGGACTAAACGGAGTGATGAACATCCACTATGGAAACCCAGTTTTATTGTTATTTTGCCTGTTGGTAAAGAGGGTAAAAGGAAGGGGGCAGCCAAGCTTCCCTTGCAAGGGATTCCCAGAGTCCAGAAGCAGCCACCCAAAAGGCCCTGTCCCCTTCGCCCCCCACCAAACATGCTTCTCTTGATGGTTGGACTGGGAGACGGGACCCTTTGCTCCAAGCCTGGTATGGACGGACGCACTCTTTCCTGCAGCCTGGGCTCGCATTGCAGGGGGCAGCGGCTCTCTAATTTTGCTGTTATTGTTATTATTAATAATCATTGTCATCATTATTATTAGGCCACATCGTTTTCCTTCCTCCGTCTATTCTCTCTCTCTCCCCAGCAGGAGGATGGAGAGAACCTGTTTACAAGGAAACATTTTTCCGTGCCTGGCACGGGCACCCAAGCCCCCATCTGTTCCTTTTCTAGCCTCGTTCAAGTGCTCTTTGCTTCGGATGCCAGGCGGCTTTTTCCTGCTAAGTGGAGGGAGGCTGTCTGTGTCAAGAGAGCCCGGCAGCTCCGAAATTAGCAAAGGCATTAATCAGATCCCGTTTTGGATTAGTGCGCTGAGAGCCCATGTCCCTTCCAGCTCCCCCAGTCTTTTTCATAAATGAAGGGGTCTGTCTTTCCCACTGTGAGGCTCCTCTGGAATGGAATCAGCTGTTTCCCTTCCCTTCCCTTCGCTCCCTCCCCATCTCCTGATGGTTGCTGACAGCCATACAGGACTTAATTGGCTGGCATGAAAAGAGGGCCTGACGTTAATTGGTGGTGCCGGCTTCCTTCCCTGGGCCTTGCAAGGCTTCCCAGGAATCTCACCCGGTCCCTTCCCTGTCCTCCGGACCGGACCGGCAGCTCCTGAAATGCGCCCTTTTGCCAGTTAGAGGTTTTGGGGCCCCTTCTCTCTGCTGAATGAAAGCAGGTCTGGACCGCTGGTGCTCCGGGCCGAAGGAGGCCTCTTTGCACAGCAGATATCTTTCCCACAAAGGGATGGAGATCAGGGAGAGATTTTAAAATTTTATTCATTTTTTTAATAAAGGAGGCTGGGCACAGGTTTCCTGGGTGAGGAGCGGTAGAGATGATAATTCTATGCCTGTATGCATGTGCACACATACATGCCCTCCAACATATCACGGGAGGAAACTGGGACCTTGCGGCCAAGATGGCAAAAGCTATTAACGAGGAGGAACACACAAGCAAGGAGAGGCTGTGGTTGTTTGCTTTTGCCCGAGCATCCGGGGAAGGGCAGGAGTCTGCCCTGCTCTCCCCCAGCTGAGTTAATTGCCTGCCAGCCACTTTGGCCCTTTGAACGCCATTTGTTTGCAGCAATGGAAGCAAGCGCTGGACGGAAGGGAAAGTGGAAGGAGAAAGAGAAACGGTAGGGGACTAACCAGAACTGCCCCCATCAAAATGGGACACAGAGTGTGCCGCGGCCAGTATGCATGGCATACTGAAAATATGTGGAGTAAAGTCACTTGAGTGTTGTTGTTGTTGTTGTTGTTTTTGTCATGCACCTTCAAGTCCACTCCAGCTCTCCAAGGGTTTTCTTGCCAATGTTTACTACTGAAGGGAGTTTTCCTTTGCCTTTCACTGAGGCCGAGAGAGCGTGTGTTTGGCACATCTGTTTGAAGAGTATCTTCTGCGCTGTGTTTGTTCCATTCCACAAAGCAGACGTTGAACAATTCCTCCCAGGCCAAAGGTTAAAGTACCCTGATTAGGGTGTGCTCTTGCGTGTGTGTAAAAGAGGGAGGGAAGGAGGGAGGGAGACCCTGTTTCTGAGTCCTGAGCTTTGGCAGGGTGGTTTGGCCCCAGAAAAGCCTGGCTTGAATTTCCTCTTTCAGCAGTCGGTGACCCTTGTGTGAGATCATAACTTATTTTTCCGTGTTGAGCTCCCCGTCTTCCTGGATGATGAGAGAGCCAGCCATAAGGGCAAACGGCCTGTCTGAAGGCAGATGTGCCCCCTTTGGGGATGTAAGAGTTCGCCGTAAATTTGTTTTATGGGGAAGGAGGGAGGGAGGGATTGAGAGATCCAGCCTTTGACCTTAAATTCCAGTAGCCATTTCGCTGAGCAACACCAAGACGTCGAGGATTTCCTTAGAGAGAAGACAAATCCCAGGGCAATCTAGCCCTTTTTTGCTGCATCATAGCAAACAAAAATAACGTTCCTGCCAAATCTCTCCTTCCCCCAAGAAGGGCACAATGCAAACTGTCCAAAGCAAAGCCCAATTTCCACTGAGAGAGGTCTATAAAAATAATTTAATGCCAGTTCATTGACTGCGTACAAGTGTCTCTCTCAGTAGATTAATGGGTCCCGAAACCATTTGAATGTCTGCTCTCTGCAGTCAATAAGGCTTTATCCTTCAGAGAAGCTCCACTTAATTGCATCCAAAAGAGTTAAGGTTGAATCGCCCAGAAAGAGGGGATGGAGCCGGGCCATTTATGGAGTGGCGGAAGCCAAGGGCCACACGTCTTCGCCCTGCAAATAGAGCTTGTCAGTTGCCCCCCATTGCCTCAATGCTTCTTGCTATTCCCCCCCCTTTTCCATCCAGATGGTGGTGCCCACCAGATGGGGTCCCAGAGTGAGTTTGTGTGTGAGTCTGACAAGGGAAAGAAAGCAAAGACCGACTCTATGAGCAGTGGTTTGGCCAGTTGGGTGGGGAAATCCTGAGGAAGGGGCTGGGCTTGCTGGTGTATTCAGAAGGAGGGGAAGACAGCTGGAACCAGAGAGGGGCGACAGTGGCCAGGCCTGAGGATAATGCCCTTTTCTCCTTCAGTAAGGGAGAACATTTAGGGGGAACAAAAAGGCAAATTCTTTGTAGTGTAATTTCAGTATTATGCTTGTTTCTGTTTTGCATTTTTTAAAATCTAGGTGTTTGGTTTGCCCCAAATGTTGCAGAAATATTGAGCAGTGCAAGCTGAAGAATGCAAGTCCAAATATTCAATTGAGCAAAAAACCCCAACAACAACCTTGTATGTGTGTGTGCATACCTGCATGTGCATGGTAGTAACCTTTTGGAAAGAAAGAAAGAAAGAAAGAAAGAAAGAAAGAAAGAAAGAAAGAAAGAAAGAAAGAAAGAAAGATCAGTGCATTTCCTTACATAAGCACTACAGTGTCTTTTGCATAAACATTGCAAAAAAAGTCCCAAAGTGTGAAAAATTAACAGAAAAATGTGCAAAAACGTCCAAGAAAACTTTTTAAATGATTCATTCTGCCATGTGAGAACAAAATGTGAAAATTTCTCTCGTTGTGGAGGAGAATCCTCTCTTCTGTCTGTCCCTCCCCACCGGGTTGTAACAAGCCTGCTCTCTGCGTGGATGTTGCCAGCGGGACCTGCTTGCTTCCTTTATAAAAAGCCCCAGCAGCGCCCCCACCCTCCCCTAGCCATGCAGGAAGATGGCAGGGCTGGGCTGCTTCACCGTCAAAGTCAATCCTGGCCTGAATTACTGGGTATTAACATGTCTGGGATCAAAGCTGCAGTTTCTTCTCTGTTCAAGAATTATGAACATCTTTGATTCCACTTGTGGGCTGCTAATTTCACATTTTGACAGCATCATCATTTTACTAAATCATTCACCAAGGCAGCGGGGGTGGTGGTGGTGATAATTGAAAAAGGCCCAAATGACGCCTGGTCTACGGATGCGATTTGCTCATTTCCTCCTCCTTGATGAGGGAGGCTGTCTTGAACCCAGGATTTTGCTGCCCTCAGAAGAAGGGCTGCCTCTCTATGCAAGCTTCTCCCAGGTGTGCCAGGCGAGGTATCCCCAGGTGGGTAATTAGGACTTTTCAGATTTTAGGCATGGGGAAAAGCATGTCACCATCTGTCGCGGCTCCAGAAAGAAGACTTTTTCCAGGCCTCACCTTTAATTGCATTGGCTGCGGCTGCTGCTGCGGCTCCGTGTGTTTCCCTGGGCTCCTCACTGGGGGTGACTCCGACAATCACCTCTAGATGTGCTTGGCCGTTATCAATACCTTTTTCCAGAAATGGTTCGAAGGTTGGCCAGGCTCCCAGTTTCTTTGCTAACCTTATTGCTGGACCAACATTTCCTTTTCTGCTGGAAGTGTTTTCTTAGGGATGGAAAGAATATCAGAAAGTATTTTTTTAGAAAATGGGAAATGTACTACTCAAGCATCAAAAAAACCGTGACAAGAAGAATCCTGAACTGATGAGAATCTTCAGGACTTACTCTATGCAAAACGTGCACATGGTTGTTTTGTGCCAAGAACAGTTATTTCCTTTGCAGAAAATGTACTGGAATTCTGTTAGCACCTTTTGCTTACACATAGGTTTATGTACACTTAGCTAAGGAGTAGAGGTACCAAGAAACCCTAGTGGGAATTGTGAAGATGTGTATTGGGACACCAGCAAGAGTGCCCCATGAGCACTGGGACTGGTGCCCCTCAGTGTGCGGCGCACATTGGCACACAACACACATCAGTGCATGAGGTGCGTCAGTGAGCAATGCACAATGGGGCGCGTTGCCAGCTCTGCTATGCAGTAACACAGCGGCTGCTCTCTGCTGGTGTGCGCTTGCGTGTGTGTGCACGTGTGAGTGTTATTCATTACAGACTTCTCCCTCCTGCGGAAGGGAATGGCTCAGAGCTCCAAATGCGCTCCAGTGAAAAGCACTTGCAATGTAATTCTTTGCTAATTTTTATCTTGAAGGAAGCAACTGGTGAGTTTAGAAATTATCTTCTTGCTGAGAGAAAGTCTTTCAGAGATGCAAAAGTTCAGACCTTTTTCTTCAGGTCCCCCTCACTCCCCCTTCCACAGGGGAGCAAAGCAGGTGCACGACTTTAAGGAGTCATTTCCTGTTCATGCAGCAGCTTCGGAAAATGGGTTTGCCATAAGTTTTTTCTACCCTTTCTTCCTATCCCCGTCCCGTGATTAAACAGGCAGATTGGGTGTGCGTTTTCTGTATTTAAAGAGTGCACTCATGTCACCCCTCACTCTTCTCTTCATCAAAGCTGAACATGACCAGCTCCTTCAACTTTTCCCCACAGGTTCTCTGTATTTCTTATCACCCTGGTTGTCCTTCTCTGAATCAACTCCAACTTTCCTATACCTTTCTTAAAATAAGGTGCCCAGAACTGAATGCAGTATTTCAGATGAGGTCAGACTGGCCCAGAAAATAATGGGACTATTACTCCCCTTGACTTGGAAACTATGCTTTTGTTAATGTAAGTTAAAATATTATTTGCCTTCTTTGCTGCAGCATCACACTGCTGGCTCGTGTTCAACTTATGGTCAGCAGTAATCCCTCCCTCCCTCCTACTTCTTGCTCCACAATTTCCCCTGTGATTTACTGCTTTTCAGGCACTTTGTGTGCACAGTTCTCTGCTCCTCGGTGTCATTCCTGTTGTGTTGGCCAGGACTTCTATCAAAAGGAGCAGATTTGCAACTGCACGACCATCAAATTATATTTACCAAGCATCATGCAGCTATAAAATTTTTACTCCACTCCTGCTTCTGTCCAAATTTGCAAAAACTTACAGCGTGAGTCCTGTTTGCCTCCCTGGCTCTGCAGAGGCTTCCAGCTCCATCCTGCTCGTCTGTGAACCTGGAATGGGCAGGCCTGACCTGTCTGTTTGGGATGCTCCTGACAAACAGCTCCAGTGACCCTGTAACATTATTTTAGCAAATCAACAACGTCAACCGTTAGGTTCAGGGCTGCCCTGAATGGATCTGGAAATGAGTTATGGAAGGCTCTCTGCGAGGAGTCTGAGTTTGGTTTGGCAGTCTCCGCCCCCGCCTGGAACCCGCTTTTCAAGATTAAATACGATATCCAGCAATACGTCCAAGATGTCAATTACTCCAAGTCTCTTAGGTTTGCAATTACAGAATGCAAGTCATGTTCAGCATTTTATGGAACTGCTTTTTTTGGCAAGGCCCATCTTTCTTTTATGGTAAAAAACAACTTTCAAATCAAAGCATTAAATCAAGGCAAAACACGCTAGAAATGGGCTTTTCGCTGCAAGTGATTATAGCACGGAAAATGGAGCGCAGGCCCCGGACCTGGGAGGTGGTTCAGCCGCCTGCCTGTTTTCTGTTTAGGCAGAAGGAGAACGCAGAGTGACAAATCGGTGTGGAAGAATGTGGAGCCGTCTTGGTTGCACAGATCTAATCTCGCTGAGGCAGAGTTAGAGCCCACAAGCTCTTGACGATAAGGCTTGCCATGGAGAGGCTGGAAACCACACTAGAGGATGAAGCATCTCTCCCAGCCGGTCGGAAGACCCCGCCCAAAAAAAGCCCTGCTGTCATGTCTTGAGTTTTAGCATGTTCAACCAGCTGCACAGCAGACCTGCTCTTTTGGGCTCCTCCAAGTTTTCCTGCCAAAGTTACCTTTGGCTTCTTTCTCCTTCCTTCACATCTGCAGAGTGTGTGGGTGGGTGGGGGGATGAGGCTGGAGCCCCACGGTGGCTGTTTAACTCCTTCTATTGATAACAGAAGAACTTGGCTCCCTCCCTCCCTCCCTCTCCCTCTCTCCCTCATTCTTCTGGGAACCACATCACATCTACGCAAGAATCACAGAAGAGTTGGAAGAACCATAAAGGCCATCTAGTCCAACTCTCTGCCAGCCCGGGAATCTGCCACTAAAGTCCCTCTAAAAGGTCCATATCCAGCTTCAGCTTAAGAATGTGGAAGGAAGGAAGGAAGGAAGGAAGGAAGGAAGGAAGGAAGGAAGGAAGGAAGGAAGCAATCAATCAATCTGAAGGAGAAGACATTTAGCGGGCCCCAGTCTTTCTAAACAAAGTCATCCTTGAATGCATGTTTTCTGATGCATAACAGTGAACGGCCAAGCGTAGGTCCAGGTATGGACATAGAGTGACTTTTTTGCGTGATGAAGAGAGGGTGCATCCAGTTGATGGTGCCAAGAGCAGAATTCCATAGGTAGAAATATTGCAGATGTGTAATAATGCACCTACAGTAGTGTCAGTACACATTATGCATAGTGTGTGGCTCATGTGCATTGCTCACTGTCCATTGTGCAATGAGGTGACAGCCACACGTGGTCACTCTTTCTCATATGTTGCCACACAGTGGTTCTCAGCAGAGGGACTGCATAGTGCCAGAGTAGCTTAACTTGGCTGGTGGCGCACTGGCTTCCAATTTTTTCTGAGCTCAATTCAAGTTTTGACCTAAGAAGCTTTAAAAGGCCCTAAAAGGCCAGGGTGTCTGAAAGACTAATGTCTCCTTTTCTGGCCAAAATTTGAGATCCTCAGAGGAGGACCCATCCAGTGTCTCAATACCTAGAGAAGTTACCTTGCTCTGCAGCCATGACAGGGCCTTCCTTTTGGCAGCACCTTGACTGTGGAACTCCCTGCCCCAGGACTCTAGGCTGGCTCTATCCATTTTGATCTCCTGGCAGGCAGGCAAAACAATGCAATACCCCATGACCTTTAAGGTTTGAAACTGCTCTGTTTTAACTGTCTTAAAATTGTATTTTAGGGTTGTTATTAGATTGTTTTTAAAGAGTATTTTTACTGTGCTTTAAAAGTGTTTTGTCTTTGCGCTGTCTTAGCTGCTTTTATTTGTTCCTCACCTTGGCAGCCCTCACGGGTTGGAAGGCAATTTAGAAATTCTTAAATAAATAAATTTATGCTATGCTGAGACAAAAGCAGATGTTTGGGAGGAAGCACAGAAGAATGCAAACAGAAATGTACAGCAGCATTTGTGCGCTTGTGCATGTGTGTGTTGCTTAGTCCCTTTGCCAGAAGCAGAGAGAAGGGCTGCCCAGAGGACGGTGGGCAGCTCTGTGGGGGCGGGCACACAGGGGATGGCAGTTTCACCTCTTTCTTCTCAATTTCCCCATTCTTCTACCCCCCCACATTATTTTGTAACTGTCTGGACAGAAACAACAGCAAAACAGCCCCTCCAGACACAGGCCATTTCTGCACTAGACTGTTATAGTGCTATTATTCCACTTTCAACCTCCTGTGGAATTCTGGGGCTTGTAGTTTACTGAGGCCAAGGAGCTCTCTCCGCCTGAGGCCAGGACCTGCCTGTGGCTGTCTGGGCGCTCACATCTGCTCCTGATTTGTGGACAATGGAAAAACCATCCACTCCCTGTGCATGCAATCTGTGACAACTTGACAGCTTGCCAAGGAATTTGGCAAAAAAAGGAGCTGTATTATCTGAAGGGCCCTGATATGGTTAGAGACATCTTGAAAAGGGAAGGGGGGGGGGATCAAACAGGAAGAGAAAAGCTGGGTGGGCTTTCCGATGCTTTATGATGGCCACAGCACACCCGCTGGGCACACAAAGGTGCCGTGACTGTGGGAGCTCCCACGGCTGAACTGGGAGGATGGCTTTAATTCTCTGGATTAACCTCTCGAGGGAGCGCTTGTGGCAGGGGGCTACGCTGGGGTGCAAAAGTTTTGGGAAGTCCAGTCTCTGTGCCATCACTGGCTCTCCAGTGTCTCCTCAGACATTGTGCTGCTCACACTTTCTCAGAAGGTTTTGCAGATGCATTATCTGGCCACAGTCCCATCTTTGATGTGCTCGGTGTAATGTGAGAATGACTGCAAATGGATGTGGATGTCAGTTATCTGCACAGCAGACCCGTTCATCTGTGAGAGACACAGTTCAGAGGGAGACGAGGGAGACCCCTTTGCATGCTGGGAGGGACGTGATGGGCCAGGGCGCCTGGCTGAGGAGTGCACAGCCTCCAACTCAGAGCTGTGGCACACCGGGAATTATTTGCATGAACATCTCTTATGGGCTGGAATGGGGAGTCCCAACTAGTGTGGAGCCACCGACTCCTCCCAAGACAGGGGTAAACTCCACTGATTCGATGGCTTTACTCCGGCTGGGATGGGCCATTAAGATTCAGGGCACACTCTGCTCTGAGACAGGCCTTACCCCTAGGACTGATGCAGGGACTCCAAAGCCTGCGCGTGGCGAGTCCATGGGGCTGAGTTGCCCTATCCTGAGATGAGTCTTGTCTTGGCAGGTGAAGAATTCTCACAAATGTTCTCAGCTGCAGCAGGAAATGGTGTGCCCTGACAGAGCGAAAAGCTGTGCTGAGAAAATGGACAACTCCTGCAAAAACCTTCAAATTTCAGGACATATTTGCAATAAAATAAGATTAAATGAACATTTCCACACACAGAATACCCCCCTTTTAATGTTTTCTCTGCAGGTTTTTTAAAAAGGTTGATAACCTAAGTTTTTGTGCAATTTTTTTCTCAGAAAAGTCCAGGAATGTGAAAAATCATGAAGAATGCTAAAATACATTTATATTGCTGCCAACTGGAGAAAAAGCATTTGGAATAATTTGTTTTCCCATGAGAGAAACAAATAAGCACAAATTTGCCTCCCCCAGTTTCTCATCCCAAAAGGAGACAATGTGGTGTGGTGAGGCCACTGCACACAAAACACAGATTTCCAAACTGCATCCATCCTGCGTGTGTGTGTGTGTGTGTGTGTGTGTGTGTGTGTGTGTGTGCCCGCCCGTGCGTGCATGCACACATGTATCCATGGCCTCATGCATGTGCTTCTATTTTTTTTAAAAAAATTGAAGCTGTAGGTATAAAATAGGTCAAATTCAATATAAGTTACACCATCTTAAAACAAGCATCTTTGAATTAAACCCTGGGGATTAATTACATAAAACAACAGTCTTGTAATGTGCCTGATAGGAATCTACAAATGAGATGTTAGTCAGAATTGCCTTTATCGGTGGCCAAGCCTTTGGTGGTTTAATTGAGCAATTAAAGGGTGCAGCGGAATCTCCCCTTCTGCTAACCAGAGATATTAGTGCCATTTGTATTCCTATCTAAGTGACAGGAGACGGGAGATTTTGATCATCTTGGGCGCTGCTGGATACCGCTCCCCCTCCCCTCCTCTCTCTTCCCTTCAAAGAGAGTGGCGGGCTCTACACGCAAGGACGAAGGCCAAAGCTTTCGGCGTGCCTGCTTTGGTGCAGGAGCCAAGGCCCTCCATGGGACGGGGCGGGCAGGCGGGCGTCAGAGTAAACAGTCTTCGCATGGCCCATCCCACTGCTTTGCCCGTGGCCCCCATGGGGAGCTATGCAATCCTCTCTCGACTTGGCCCTGGCAGGCAGGAATCAGACTGTGCAGCTTGCAAGTTTCAGAGCTGCATTCTGCACTTCTAAGGAAAGGGCATTCTTTTTCTCTTCCTTCCACATTCCTTTGGGGGAATTTGTTTTACACTTCAACATCTTTCCATTCCCAATACGCCTGAGGATGGCACTGCCTTATTGCAGCCAGATTAGGTGAGGAAGGAGTCTGGGTGGCTTCTGCAGCTCAGTCAGTCCGTGCCATGAAAGGGCCCTGACACAAACACGGTTAATAAACAACCATCAAAATTAAACACAGTTAAAACAATGCAGTACCCTATCCTATTGAAAAAAGCATTAACTTAAGGCATTTGGGAAGTATTTTAAAATATTATAGTAAGGGCAAAGATCTATCTTCCCTCCTCATATTAATAAACCTCAGCAACCAATTAATAGCCAAAAATTGGTCTGAATAAAAAGGGCCTTTGCCTACTGGTAGAACGAGAACCGAACCTATCTTCCCTCTTGTGGGAGGGAGTTCCACTGGCTTTAAAATGACAATCTTTTAAAATGCCATAGTAACTTCAGTTCTTTTCATTAGTCCCAGCTAGAGAAGATCCATAGATCCAGTTCGTGAGGGAACAGAAGGCAAATTTGGTGGGTTTATCCCAGCTGATTCAGGCCTGTGTCTGCAATATTCATTTACAAACCAGCTTCATAGAATCCGAGGGAGCGGTACACAAACACCAGTGTTTCCAGTGCATGGTCGTCTTCCGCCTCTGACTTCATCTGCCAAGCACATGAGGGAAAAAAGCAACCATAAAACCCACCCATGAGCCACAACGATTCCCCCTCCCATGGGCCACATCAGACTCTTTGAAGTCCTCTCTCCTGCCCTGGTATTGGAAACTCTCTGCTTGTTTCTGGGGCTCTTTATCTTAGTCAAGATCCAAGCACCCACCTCACGCACGCAAGCGAAGCATCTGCAGCTTAGTCCAGCCCTTCCAGAAACCAGAATTTCCATAGTAATCATCATAATCATGCCAGCAACATCCTTGCAACAGCTTCATGCAGCTCAGCAAAACGTCTCATGATGCCTCCTTCTCCTCCAGAAGAGCGCATGGGAAAGAGCAAGCTGCCAGGCTCAACCCACAAGAAGATCCACCACCAGACTCATAGCAATCCCCTGCCTTTCTGAAGGTCACATTTGCATGAGGCATGCCCTGACCTTGTGGCATAAGCAGGGAGCAAAGGTTGTAAATTATATGCCCATTTTCGAAAGTTCAAGTTGGTTTCTGCAATTAACAGTGCCAACCACCCACCAACACAGCAGCTGTCTTTTTGAGTGCCTCATCTGAGGGAAGCAGACTGCGGGCAGGCACAAAATGCCTGCATAATGGCCTTGATTTAGATTGCAAGTAGAAGACTGTTCCTCGGAGGAAACTTGCTTTGGAATGCAGGGGTGTGCTGCAGAATAAATTTTACCCCATGAGGCAAATATTGCAGAACACCAAACCGCTCAGTAGCTCTGCTTCCATCAGTGCCATCATGGATCCTTGTTGTGTCAATGCAATGTGTGTAAGAGGAGAAATGTCACTTCTGTCAGGAACAACATTTCAGAATCAAGAGACTGCATTTTTTAAATAGTTGGATGTTCTGTTGCACATTGTGGAAACTCTAGGTCTGAAGACAGTGGCAGTATGTGATATTCCATTTCTAGACCTGTTTATATAGTCAGCTTTTAATTTCATCTCTTTGGGGCAGTGTATCTGTACTAGGTTTTAGAGGAGATATTCCTGCTTTTATAGGAACCTTTTATTGGAACTATCCACATTGCTGAAGACACTAAGTTCAGGACCCTGGATAGCTCCTTTTGCTGCCACCTGTAAAATGTTTCTCTGCTCTTGCCCACCCAAAATTAATAGAAATAAATCTTATGATTCCTGGCCAAATCCAGCCCTCCAACCACTGGACACACTGCCTCTAAATGATAGGGGCTTCTTGGCCAGTTATCTTCTGAGGGGGTTTGCCACCCTGGCCTTCCTCTGAGGGTGGGAGCAGAGAGTGAATGTGAGCTTCCACGGCTGAACAGAGGTTCGAATCCTGGCCTTTGAAGCCCCAGCCCAGCACTCAAAGCACCGTCGCATGCTTGTGCACAAGACTCCTTCCAAGGCAGCTTGCCACTCTGGCCTTCCTCTCAGGCTGAGAAAGTGTGACTAGCCCAAGGCCACCCAGTAGTCCATTTTCAGGGCTGAGCAGAGGAGATTCGAATCCCGGTCTTCAGAAATCCTAGTTTATGGATGAGTTTTCCTCTTTTATGAACTACGAATCACTTGGGTGCCAAAGCCTGGATTCTCTTTTGTTTTATGAATTTTATACATGTTAAGTATGCCTTTATCCCTCTTTTTCAGTGAAAAAAATGGCTTCTCTGAAGTTAAAACCCTTCCACATTGAGGTGGGGTCACCTTGTGGGAAAAACAATCTGTACCTAGCGATGACGTAGCTGAGTAGGAGGGGCTTTATGTGCATGCGTGCGGGTGTGCACATAAAGCTCTCCAAGAAGCAACAGGGAAAAATATCTATCTATCCAATCAATATGTCTACTTCTGTCACTTGAGAGCTGATTTTACCCTCTTTGTGTAGTTAAAATATCTCAAGCTGTGTCTCTTTCCAAACTAGATCATATGTCAAACTCTTGAGAAGAGGCCAATTTTCATAGACCTTAAAATACAAGAGAATTCTGTGTGGTGTGTGTGTATGTGTGTGTAAATTCCATATGGAGGAAGGATATCTCTCTCAACCACTCGTACCATCCTTCTTCTCTTCTGAGCGGCACAAGCAGTCTTGCCATCTGTGATGTACACGGTATATTTGCTTCAACCTACTTTAATACACAAAGAAGAGTCTTTCTGGGATGCGGGGGGGACAGAGCTGTTGGTGGAAAACAGACTTTGTGAGGAAAGCCCTGGCTGCTTTGCCCCCTCACCTTCCGGCATGTGGCTTGGCAAGCACGGAGCTCAACTGGCCAAGAGACACCTTGGCCCCTCTCGCAGCTGGCCACAGGACCAAGCAGGGAGCCCATCTTGAGCTTCGGTGATGAAGAAGCATCTGTGGTCAGCGAGAGTCTGGAGAGGAGCCCATGGCTATTGATCAGAGGGAGGAAGCACTCCTCATGAGCCGCACCAAGGAATTTGAGAATCCCGAGTCCTTTAAGAATTGGAGAGACCCCAAGGGCCCTCCAGTCCAGCTCCATTCTGCCAGGCGGGGAGATACACTCAAAGCACCCCCAACAGCCTCCCCTGAAAAACCTCCAAAGGAAGCTGGGGTCACCAGAGAGAATCAGGGAGTGTGCCCTGGGAAACCTCCCGGCTGCACGTGGTGGCCCATCTACCAACTGGTTGTGGAAGGACTTCCCCTGGCACCCCAAGACTGTGGTGTCCCCCCTCCTCCTCTCAGTCTCTCCCTGGCAGACGTGCCCATAACTCAGCCTCCCTTCCCCATCGGTAAAGCAAGACCTCCATCTCAGGACGCATGCCCCCTCAAATGGCTGGACCCCACAGGCCAAGCTCTCTCTGACAGGCTATGGATTGTTTAATTGTGTTGACCTTTCATGTGTTTTAACTGCTTTGGGCAAAATACTTCTTTATCAGGCTTGCATAGTGTATGCCTATACTACTCCAGTTTCCTGGTGGTGGATGGGTTATGCCACTCTCCTGCTGGATCCCAGCATTGTGGAACCAGGTGGGCACCCACCCACGGTCCTGATGCTTGGGATCTCCTTGTCTTACAGGGAATGAAGGACAGGGGGCTCTTTCTGCAGTCCCAGTGAACCACCTGGAGCCCTGGGGTCACCACCCAAGAACTCACAACTGCTTGGGAAAAGCGTACTCTTGGGGAACTCTGCTTATGCAACCGGAAACTGAATGTATTCACTGCATGATGGTCAAAAAGGTACAACCTCATGTGTAAGAGAACTCAAGTGTGCATAGGAGACACCAGCATGACACCAAGGCATTGTACTTCTTTTAGTTTGTAAGCTTTCTGGAGTCCCAGGCATTTGTCTGTGTTTTTTTTAAAAGAAAAATTGTGTATGAAATAAAGAGGGGAATTATTTTCCCACCCCCTTCCTCTTATAGAATTTTAAAGCTGGAAGGAACCATGCAAACCAGCCCCCTGGGCCCTGCCTGTCCTCAAGGAAGGACGCCCTTCCCTTGGAGAATGGCTGCCAGTCAGAGCCCGGGGCCACACCAGGTGAGAGGGAGGGACATGTTGGCAGCTGCAGCAGCAAGAACATTTGCCTACCTTTCTGGAGCAGCGTCACTGGACCTGACCTTCCACAGCATGAAAATGTTGGCACACTTTCTGGGATGCCCTTGGCCATTGTCCAAGCTTGACAGCTCAGCTAATTCACAGTGGGTGGGGGGGGGGTAAAGAGGAGCCCAATGACAACAATCACGTTGGTGCTGCAGCCCAGAGGCCTCTTTGGTCCCCGCGCAGCTCTTGGAAAGGAATGTGGCCAATAAAGAGAGTGAGAGGCTTGTGAAGAGAGAAGGGTTGGAAAGGCAGAGAAAGGGCTCAAGGAAGCTGGAGGAGAAACAGCCCCCGAATGTAAGGAGCAAGGGAAGCCCGGTGGGAGCACATTGCTAGAAAGGGCACAAAACGTCACCAGTGCAAAAGATGTTCTCTCACCCCACAGGATGGGGTGAGCACGGAAAAAGAACAAAAGGAAAACAGGAAGCAACATAACTCAAGATCAGGCACTTAGTGGCCCTGAAGCCGGACCCTGAAGGGGCCAATCCCTGGGTCTGAAAAGAAGCACCAAAGAGGAGACCCCCACTGCCTGACTGAAGTGATGCTGCCCAGTTCTTCTGTGGCTACCCAGGTCTCACTGTGGCGGATGTGTCGACACAGGCCTGCGCAGCTAAAGCCGCAACAAGGTGTGTCCAGACCAGAGGTCTGTCTTTGGACTGGACCAGGGGTGGGGAAAGGGTGAATTGCAGGCTGCATGTGGCCCGTGAAGCACCCCAAAGTGCACAGAGCTCCCTACTATTTAAAAAAAAACTGCTAATTTTTATCTCCAACCCAGGGCCACATTAAGGTTTTTGTAGGCCCAAGGCACTCATGTGTTTGACTCCCTGCCTTGCCTTGATGTAGTACTAGGGATCTTTCCTTAGGCTCTAAAATCCTGTTTTTGTACACCCCAAAGTGTTTGTAGGCCCTTGACATGGAATCACTTCCAGTAATGTTAAATGTGATGATGCAGCCCGCCTTTGGGGATGGGGTGGTAGGTGGAAATTCTCATCCTGTTGAATCTTGTTGGTTGATCCCAACTAGAGAAGACTGTGGATTCAGTTCTTGAGTGGATCAATGGTTCTTTGGTGCAAAGGTGTTAACTCTGCAGAAGACAAGTCAGTCCTACTGCCATGTTCAGCAGCAGCAACGCGGCAAGGGCTGTCTGGGCTCAGAAGCTTCCAGGAGAATGTGGAAGATGGGGGCGTGCATTTCCTCAGGGCAGAACAGCTGAGATCTGCCTCTTCCATTTTCTCTCCCCTCTTTCACAACTTCCATTTGAGCTGCTGCTTATCACCTGGGAATACCACAATCTTGTGTGTGTGTGTGTGTGTGTGTGTGTGTGTGTGTGTGCATTTGTGTGTTTTTAAAAACCACCCAAGCTCCCTGTGTGCATTTGCACCCCCAGCCCCACCCGGGTTCCCCTTCCCCCTTTCCCTTTCCTTTGAACCCCTTCTCTAAGTGGTAGCCAGGGGAGCCCCAGCCTGACCCCCCAAATGCCTGGGCTGACCTCTTCACCCCCGGAGCCCATCGGAGCAGCTGTTAAGCAAGCTCTCGGCAGCCCTGGCCAGACACCCAGGAGCCGGAGGTGGCCAGGAGGATTAGCCAGCAAAAAACAGAAAGGGAAAGAGAAGCCCGTTTCTGATTCCATAGGAAGTAACGATCCATCTGGGAGGAGAGAGGGAGGGAGGCTGCAGCCAGGAAGTGAGCCAAAGAGCTGTACCACCAGAGGCGGGCGGGCGGGCGGGCGGGCGGGCGGGGGTGGTTTCCCTTGTTCCACCACCAACAAGCTGTTCCAGCTCCAGGAAAAGGGGCAAATCCTGCCTTGTCCCCAGGTGGCGCAGATCTCTGCTGGCAGAGTTAAGCCACGCTAGCATCACACTGTCTCCATACTGATTTTGACACATTGTATGAGGAATGGTGAATACACATAGCTGTTGCTTCATTGCACGAAGCACAGAAGTGGCGCACAGTGCCCATGGACACGCTCCTCTGAGTGCATCAATGTAAGGCTTCTATGTGTTGGTTTTTGTGTCCACCACCACCAGCTGGAGGCTTGCCCTCCACCAGCCACGAAATAACAATGGGGGAGGGTGCAATGCAGTGGCTAAATGGTAAACCTGGGGAGGTGGGACTTGGTTTTTGCAGAGGCCAGAAGAGAAAAACAACTCCACAGTGACCAAAAAAGACATGCAGAGGTGTAAGGTGGACTAATGCTTGCATATGCCACGAGAAAGGTGCCAGCCATTGCCTGCCCACCCTTGCTTGTGGCACCAAGACTGCAGTCTGAGATCTAACAGTGGCAGCATTCATCTTGGACTGATACCTTAGCATAAAGTAAAATGATTCCCTCTTGTGTAGGCATCTTCCTGTACTTTTTACCCCACCCCAATAATTTCTGTTCACCTGAAATGCACGGGCAAGTCGACAGAATATCCATGACATCATTGGGCTCTGTTCCTCAAAGACCGCTGTGGATTCTGCCTTCCTCACTGAAGAAGTTTCCCATAAATGATAAGAGCAAAGGATGCTCTTACTCCATCCATGGCCCGGTTCCCTGTGGGAAAAGGTGGCAGAAGTTGCTCTGGGGCATCTCTGGCAGCTAGAAAGGACACCAGCCATGGCGTCTGGCCATCTCCACTTTACTGGCTTTTTATTTTTAATTCGGGGAGCAGGCTGGTTTGAGATGAAGCTCAGGAGAATTCCACAGGGCCCAGTGAAGAGAAATAAAGCCTCTGGCACTGCAATCCAAATTCCCAGCACCTCTTCCAAGCCTTTAAACTTCCATAAATAGTGTGTTGAGTCAGAGGGAAAGTTCCTCCTTGCTGGCCCTGGTTTCCCTGGGTGAGCATCGGCTCCGAGGTGTAATGCCGGACTCTGTTTTTACACCCAATAAGGCTGCTGCAGGCACAGCTGGGTGATTACTTACGCCTCCGCTGCCTCCTCCTCCGTGTTTTACATGCAGAGGCCTGGATGAGGAACGACCCAGCACTGCAGGGCTTCCAGCAGCAACAGGGCCTGGGCCAAGCCAGCCGTCCTGGAGCTCGGAGGTGCTGGGGAGGGGCTCTGCAGAAATCCCTAATTCCTGCGGGCTCTCCAGCACTCCGTGATGTCTGTACTGGGTATCCATACATTTTTTTTAAAGGAAACACACAGGCTTTTACATTTTTGGGACCCGAGTGCAGAGCTGCCTTGGTAGCAGTCTGAATTCTTGTTGGTTGAGATAATAAACATTTGTGGGTTTGAGGATGCTTACCATATTTTGAAATGCCCCTCCCCCAGACAAAATGCTCTACCCATGTAGCATCCCAGCATCCTAGATAGAAAGGCTTCACTCTTCCTCTTGCAACCCCCTACATTGTCATTGTTTCTGACTTACGGTGACCTCAAGGCAAAGCTATCATGGGGTTTTTTGGGGGCAAAGAGTGTGTGACACACCTGAAGACACCGAGGGGGTTTCCATGGCTGAACAGGGAGTTGAAATCTGGCCCCCAGGGTCACTGGCCAGGGCTCAAACCACTACGCCACGCTGCCTCTCACTGCTATCTACAAGTTTATTTGTCTGTGTGTTTCCATTGAACCACATGGAGTCACAGAGCTGGAGTAAGGACCCCAAGGGCTGTCTAGCCCACCCCCCGCATGTAGGCACTCCTGAGGGAGAGGCCCACCAAACGTCTGTTTTAAGGCTACGAATGAAGGAGATCCCCCCTCAGAGGCAACCTGTTTCACTGCTGAACAGAAAGTCCAGTAAAAAGGTCTTCTTAATTTGAGACGGAAACTCTTTCCTTATTATTTGAAGTTCACTCCACCTTCCACCTGGTATCTTTTCAGATATTTCAAGATAGCTTTCGTGTCACCTCTCTTCTCCTCCAAACTAAAACATACCCACTCACTCTGTCACTCCTCATTTTGCACAGTGGTGGCTTTTAAAAGAGGACCATCCTCTCTACACACTTGCCCCCCCACAAAAAAGTAAGACAATCAAGACTTCTCCTGCTGCACTCTGCGCTGGGTGGATATTAACACTCCCTCCTGAGTGTTTGGACCATGGCTCTGGAGATCAGGGGTTAAATTCCTGCTTGGCCATTGAAACCAGCTGGGTGACCTTGTGCAAATCACACTCTCTCAGCTTCAGAGGAAGGCAAAAAGGCACCCCCATCTGAACAAATCTGGCCAAGAAAACTCCACGACGAGAAGGTCACCTTAGGATTGCCATGACTTGGAAATGACTTGAATGCACAGAACAGTCTCTCTTTCTCTCTCTTTCTTCCTGTGTGCATTGGGGTGAGGCCTTTGTGCCTGTGTTGGGATGCATTTGCTAGGATGTCACTTAAGTGACTGAACAGAGCAGAATGGACAGCCTGCTGTGACTCCACTGTGTAAATCTTGGTCAGTTTCATTCTTGCAGGCGAGGACAAATGAATTTTAACAATTTTTCTCCTTGTTGCACAGTTTTCAAAGACTAATCAGAGCTTTGTGCAAAATTGTAATTTTTTTTTTTGCAAAGAAAACAGGATTTCATAGACATAAAATAAATTTGCTGAGCTGAAAACATTTTCTGTGTAGGAAACAGCATTTTCTGTAGAGAAAAAAAATTCTGCTGAAAAAATTATTGTGCATAGAAAAGTAGTTTCCTAGAAATGTTTTCTGTGTTCTGTGCAGAAAAGAAACCCCAAGGGCATTTTTTTCAGCAAATAAGTCCTGAACTTTGAAGATTCTTACCTGTCCTGGGATCTCCTCAACAGGGTTTCCAAGCACATAAGAAACTTTTTTTGACCATTTTTCAAATG